>PVKS010002529.1:0-90132 GCA_004027875.1 Aplodontia rufa
AAGGATTCTCCATACTGCTTTCCAGAGGGGCTGTACCAGTCTGCAGCTCCACCAACAGTGTGTTAGTGTGCCTATCTCTCCACAGCCCCTCCAGCATCTATTGTTTATTTTCTTCATCTTTGCCATTCTGACTGGTGTAAGGTGATATCTTAATGTGGTTTTCATTTGCATTTCTCTGATTACTAATGATTTAGAGCACCTTCTCATGTATTCATTGGCTTGATCAACTGATTTTTTTGCATCTTACAAACCATGTTTTCTTTTTGGCTCCGTGGAGTGCAGGGTGCAAGACCTGCCAGCAGAGGGCGCCATCGATGCGCTCCTTCCCTGACCCTGGGCTTAAGGCTCAGGGGAGAAGGCAGCGTCCCCAGCCCTTAGGTCCAGTAGAGAGGCCTGCAGCAAAGAGTTCATCGTGCATAGAGTGAGAGCCACTGTTCAGTGTCGCTCCTGTGCATATTCCGGATTCATGTGTAATTTAAAATTATCTTTGCTGTTCCTCTGAGGTTGGATTATTGAAATTTTCATGCAAGCCTTAGCTATGGTAATAAATTTCTGTCCCAAAATAAATCATTAAACACGCCCAAGCCACACCTTGCATGCTCGAGGCTGGGCCCTCAGGCACATAAAACACTTTCTTCTTTTCTCGTGATCTCCCCCTTTCATTCTATCTTTCTGCATTTGTCTCCTTCCTTCTTCCTTTTCTCCTGACTAGTGAGTACACACAGGAAAGACAAGAGACTTGATCCCCCCATTATGGGGGGCACACAGGCCAAGGCTGCTGCAGGCTGTCTCCCCCGAGTGCTAAGCTCAGGGTGAGACCTGGGAGCCTGCTGTCTCCGCTACCCCAGAAACAGAGGCAGGAGGATCACCGAAGCCAGGTGCCCAGGGCCAGCTGGGGGTCCTGAGTCTAGAGGCTGTCAACAAAGGAGAGTGTGAAGGAAAGTTTCCTTCTTTTGTTACTTTATTTCTTAAATGAAGATGAAATACAAACAAGGAGAAAAATCAAGCAAGAAAATTTGGGTTCCATATTTAAGCAAGCAAGAAAAAAATCCCATGTGGCACAGGCTGCTGTTCTGACCTTGTCATGGTGGGGAACAGGGCGTTCTCTCTGCCTTGCAGTGCTAATCTAACTGGCTGGAGGATGGAGCCCCGCGGCAGAACCTTTTCCCGGAATACCTGGATTGGATTCCCAGGACTGCAATGTAAGTGAGGGGATGGGTGGATGGGGGAAGCGATGAATGAATGAATGACAGCCCAAGAACAAGGTTTAGAAGATGCGAGGAACCAACAAAACAGTTTTCTAGCTGAGAGTTTGGAAAGTTGGTTTTGGAAGAAATAAAGATGCATCAAAATTTATCGAAGTTGGCAAGAGAGAAACTTCGAATGTGATGGGCATGAACAAATTAAAAGATAATTCCGACCTTCCCGAATGAGAAATTGGTAGGTTTTGTGCCTGTTCTTCCAGCAGTTCCTGACGCTGAGGCTGGATCACAGGAGCAGAGGTGTTCCAGGCTCCACTAGGGAACACAGCTGCGGCCCGTGGGGAAGAAAAAGGGCTGGGAGGAATGGAAAGTCAAGTGGTTCTCTCTCTTCGATGCTGGGGACAGGGAGTCCTCTATACCGGCCTCTGCCAACCTCTCAGGGATGGGGGTGGAGCAGAGTGGTAGAGCTTTCCCACGGACAGATGGTGTGATGCCTTGGGCGGAAGGAGGGAAAGAATGAGTGTGTGAGAAGCAATCAAAAGACACAATCAGGCAAAACAGGGAAGTTTATAGGACACTAGCAACCTACAAAATGTTTTTCCAGCTGAGAGGTTAATTGGGAGTGGTGGGAGAAGAAATGTAAAAAAAATGCGTTTAAGAGCAAAAGACTAGGCGTGGAACTGATGCTGGCTTTGTGGATGTTGGGTTCGTGTCCCCTTGGAGTTGAAGAATGAAACCGAGGGACGCTGAGGCAAGTGGAGCAAACAGAGCTTATTTAAGAAAGGACAGAGAGAAAAGACTTCTCCAGAAGGGAGGCTCTGAGTCAAGAACTTGAAAGGGGGATGTGACTCACCCTTTTTAAGGTTCTCTTCCCTTGATTAATCCTTGCCTTCCCTCACCCATGCCTAGAAGTATGAGCAGATTCTGGTCTGATCTAGTCTGGTGCTAGGCCACAGCATCTTTATCAGCAGAGGGGAAGTCACCGTCTGGACTGCCACTGTTAGCACAGAGGGATGTGGAGCTGATCTGCACCTCTGCTTGCTTAGGGCAGTGGACGCTCTTTGGCCTCTCAGAAAAAATGACCATCAGCTAATTTTCTTCTTATCGACCTGCATCATTCAGTGTACACTGACTGCCTAGCTTTCTCTGCCTCAGAACCGCCATACGACCCAGCTATACCACTCCTCGGTATTTATCTTGAAGAATTAAAGTCATTTATTACAGGAGTACATGGTTGTACCCATGTTCATAGCAGCACAATTCACGATAGTCAATCTGTGGAGCCAGCCGAGGTGTCTACTGATGGATGAAGCAAGTGTGGTCTATATACCCGATGGAGTTTACTCACCTGAAAGGAGAATGAAGTTATGTCATTTGCAGGAAAATGGATGGAACCAGAGACCATTACGTCAAGTGAAATAAGCCAGACTCAGGAGGTCAAGAGTCGTATGTTTTCTTTCATGTGTGGAAGCTAGAGAAGAACAAGGGAAAGAAAGGTGGAGGGTCAGCAATCTCATGAAAATTGAAGGAAGATCAGTAGAGGAAATGAGCCAGGAGGTGGGAGGTGAGGGACAAAGAATTGCTGGGGAGTGATATGGGCCAAATTATATTGTTATTCTGAGCACATGTATGAATAGGTAACGACGAATTATGTACAAGTATAATACACCAAAAAATGTGGAAACAGAGACAAAAGTAAAATGCACCAAAGTTGTTTTTAATTAAAAAATTATTTTGGGTACATATCCAAAGAAATCAGAAACAGAGAAACTTCCACAACACAGTGTTCATTGTAGCACTATTCACAGCAGCCAAGGAAAGGAAAAAGCTGCCGGGTGCGGTGGCACATGCCTGTAATCCCAGTGGCTCTGGAGGCTGAGGCAGGAGCAAGTTCAAAGCCAGCCTCAGCCATGTAGTAATGCCCTGAGCAACTTAGTGAGATTGTGTCTCAAAATAGAAAATAAAAAGGGCTGGGGATGTGGTTAAGTGACTCTGGGTTCAATCCCTGGTATAAAAAAGGAAAGGAAAGGAAAGAAAGAAAAAGTCAAAACGCTCTCAAATTAAGGTGTATTGGGAGACGCCTCCTAGCTGCAGGGCATCCAGCTACCCCTGAGGGGCTCCACCCTGCACTTCAGACTGCTTGATCTCCAGCAGGAAAGAAGCACAGGAACCAGGGACTTGTATTTACTACACACTCCACAGAACTTAGACCTGACAGCTGTGGGCACCGCATGGCAAGCAGTTCTGAAGCCCAGGACCAGAAAAAGATCCAAGGATGGGACCAGGAAACGTCACACTGCAAAGTCTACTAAAGAGTCTGTTCCTGTGCAAGACAAAGGTGGGGCAGGAAGAAACATTGTTTTATGAAGGGTTAAGTGATTCTTTTCTTTCAAGTGAGATGCTTACAAACAGAAAACGAATCCTATAAAGAGTGCCATCCAGTGTCTGGAGAAAAACTTACAAAATACCGTGTCTATTTGAAATGTGGCATGGGAGACAAATAGTTTACGTTGTGAGGGGCAGGGTGGCATTGGGAATGTGCACAAGTAGGTGGACATCTATAAATACATTCCCAGACCCAGGAACAACTAAACAGGGGGACAGGATTCTGGATCCAAGATGCAGCTTCCCATACTTTTAGAAAGCTCAGGAGGAAGGAGGAATGGATTTCCCTGCAGACCACAGCTACTGCCATGCACGGAAGTCGTACAGGGAGTTGGGATTCTTTCCTGACGATCATCCCCATCATCACCGCTCTATCTGGGGAGAGACCAGTCTGCTGGCACAGAGTTGTCGACACAGAACTTCAGGCAGGGGCTGAAGACGCTGCACAAGGATGGGACAGGCTGCCCAGGCTCCAGCTTGCTGACCTATTCCCCACACGACTGGTCAGAGCAGACTTAGGACTGAGCTGACCCAGAGGGCATTCTGGAGGCTGCAGTGGGCAGTGGTTCCAGCCACAGCCAGTCCAACTTCTTCCAACAGCCTCCTTTGCCAGTCTCAAGATGAAAACTTCACACTGATCATTTGCTGATTTTCAGGGTGCTTTGCATTGTCCCTGTAGATTTCCTAGCATCTGCGTGGCAGAGTAACCCAAGCCTCCGGGCAGAGGAGAGAGCACCTGGAGATGGATCTCAAAAGCTGTGGGCTTCAGAGGCAAAAGCTGGAGAGAGTGTTGAAGGCCACCAGTCCCCGTTTGCGGTGTGCTAGATTAGCCAGTTCTTACGCAGGTGCAGCTGATTGGACAGGGCTTCCAGCCTTGTTCTCTGAGTCTACGCCAGCTGATAGTGCTGTCTCAGTGGCAGTAGATGGCATCACACCTAGGGATGAATAAGGTCAGAATGACAGGTCCTTGATTGCATTTATTTCTTTTTTCTTTTGAACTGATGAGGATTGAATGTGGAGCCTTAAATAGCAACTATTTTAAGGCCAGTAGCAGGGTCTTGCCCAGTCAGGAGGGCATTTGCATTTAACCTTGTATATAAGGTCATTTCAATTTCTGAATCATGTGTGTGCATGTTATTCATGAATAGAAATAATATAGTCATAATTAAGTTTTTCATTTAATTTTTCTTCTCTCTGGTCTTGTAAGAACGCAGCTTGAGCTTTCACCTGGGAAGCAATACCCTAATGTCCTGTACACATAAAATTCAAGGACAAATGTAACTTTAAATTTTCTAGTATTTACATTAAAAATACAAGAAAGTTGATATTGGTTATAATCACAAAAATAAATGTATTCAGAATATTATCATTATGGGACCAATGTAAAATACTGGGAAATGATTTTGACCAAATTATATTGTTGTATTGTATACATGTACAAATATGTAACAAAAATCCCACCATTAGGTACAACCAATAAAAATATGGAAAAAATTAAAAGTAAATACATGAATAAAAAATAAAATTACGAATGAACTCTGTAGGTTTTTGGAAATGCATTCTTAATCCTCTCTAAATTTGAAGTCTCCAGCACATCTCAGTTCATAGCAGCCACATTCCAGTTTTGAGAGCAGAGTCCCTTGACCTCTGGGAGGTGAAGAACCTGGATCTCTGCTTTTCATGCAGGAGGTGAAGGAATACACATCCTTAACAAAATTTTCTCTGAGGTCCAGAAAGCTGGGGGGACACTGCCCTAAGGGAGGAAAGGGAGGTCCAGCAAGTGTCCAAAATAGACCACTGTTTCCTACCTGCCCCTGGGCACAGAGCCACTCCCATTTCAGATGTCACACAGCAAAATGGAAGCTGGGTCCCAGGAGTTGAGGGTCCCATGTCAGTAGATCTGTCCACAGCCTTGACTCTAGTGCTTAAATATACTAAAGGCAAACGTTTTATTTCCCAGTTAGCTTTTGACAGAATGACCAGGCTGTGGTGTGTTTCCTCCTGTGGTACAGGGTCCCGGGAGAGGGTTAGCACCCCTCTAAAGCACGCATGTCTGCATACATTTCCATATAAGTCAATAGCGTCTAGCAAGAAGTCCAGAAAGAAGTCCAGTACTTAGAGGGCACCAGCTGTCTTCCAGATAACACAACGTGTGGCTGAATCCGTGCCTCCACCCGCGGTGTGTGTATTAGTTATCTTCCCTGGGTGAGAAGCCACTGCTAAGGCCACCAGCTCAGGAGTAGGAGAGCAGAAAGCAAGATAATATTTTTGAACAGTCTCCCTAATGAGAATATTATCTGGGAGTATCTCTGCAAATGAACATGGAGCTCCAAGCAATTTGATTCAGTGAAAAAGGACTTATACTCTCCTCAAATCAGAAATAGATTCCATGACTGTGGCATGGTCAATTTAATTTTGACCAGGTGTCAAGATTATGCAATGGAGAATGGATAGACTCTACTACAAATAAGACTGGGATAACTGCATATTGACATGCAAAAGAGTGATATTCGATTTTGCAAGAGATTGAGCAGGGCCTGGTGGTGCACATCTATGATCCCAGTGACTCTGGAGGCTGAGACAGGATGATTGTGAGTTCAAAGCCAGCTTCAGCAACTTAGCAAGACCCTGTTTCAAAATAAAATATAAAAAAATGGGCTGGGGATGTGGCTCAGTGGTTAAGTGCCCGTAGGTTCAATTCCTGGTTTTAAAAAAATCTGTTTTACAAGAGATTATATACAATAATTAACTCAAAATGAATCTTAGACCTGAATATAAGAGCTAAAAGTATAAAAATTAAGAGCAAAATTATATATTCATTCATTCAAAGTTAGTGGAGTCTTTAGATATACTTCAAAAGTATATATGAAAAATAGATAAATTCAACTTTAAAAGGTGTCTGTTTTAGCCAGTTTTCTAACTGCTGTGACTGAAAGACGTGACAAGAGCAATCTGAGGAGGAAAGGTTTATGTAGGGGCTTGTGGTTTCAGACGTCTCAGCCCATAGACAGCCAGCTCCATCTCTTGGGGCAGAACATCACGGCAGGAGGGTACTGGCGGTGGCAAGGGGCTCAGGACATTGCAATCAGGAAGCAGACAGAGCGACTCTGCTCTCCAGAAGCAAGTATGCACCCCAAAAGCACACCCCCAGTGAGCCACCTCCTCCAGCCACACCGCCGCCTCCAGTTACCACACAGTGAATCCTGTGAGGGGATTAACTCTCTGATCCCGGTAAGACTCTCCTAACCCAATCATTTCGCCTCCAAGCCTTCCTATGCTGTCCCACACATGAGCTTTTGGGGACACCTCACTTCTAAACCATAACGCTGTCCAAATACTATTCCCACGAAAGTAAAAAAGGCAATTATAAGCGCCTTTCCTCTTGCTTTTGAAAATGTGTCTTGACCCAGTTTTTAGCCTGAGCTAGAGGCCAGCCCGTTTCCCTTTTGGGGAAGCTGAGTGAGGCCACAGGCCAACCACTTCCCTTTTCAGGCTGTGACACTCCAGTGCCATTCTGCACCCTCCATAATCACCGCGGGACAGGGAACCACACCACAGGGAAAGCCTACACATGCCAGGCTCCCCGAAATTATTCAAATCGGTCAGTCGACAGTGAGCCCCAAAGTCTAGCTTACCCCACGTGACTCGACAGGCCTGAGCGCTCCCTCCCCTGTAGATCTCAGTTGTCCCACCCCGCCTGGGGGTGGCCCCATGGGATTCTGTGTGCCACGGTTCTTTCGGTTCTTTCGTAAGACCTAGAAAGAACAAATAGCTACGCCTACTGCGCCCAAATGCCATTGCCTTTTGTCCTGTGAAATCACAATCATCAAATTTTACTAAAAAGAACCGTAAATATGAAAGAAACCCGAGGAATAAACACGCGCTTATCGAGGCTGTAGCGAACCTTACCTCTCTGGTCAGAATGCAGAGGCGCGGTCTCTGGAAAGCACCCTGACTGCTTCTCTAGAAACAGAATTACTAGACTGAGCAGTAGAAACGCACCGAACAACTGCAAACGCTTTCAGACAACACTTTATGCACGAATGTTTACAGCTCAACTATTCATAAGAATCAAAAGGCAGTACTGCAGCAGTGGCTCAGTGGTCACCGCACTTGCCAGACGTGTGCAAAGACACGAGTTCAAAGCCCTGCACCACACACAACGAAGTCTTGGAGCAACAAAGGTCACATGAAAAACTAAATAAAATTGATTCTCTTTCTGTCTCTCTCTCACTATCACTCTCTCTCTTAAAAAAAGAATCAAAGGATTAAAAAGAAAAGCAAGGTTAAGGGATAAAAACATATTGGTATGTTCATGCAGTGATATCTTATTCAGCAATTTCTTTACAGTACTGGGTACCAACCCCAGGACCTCATGCATGCTAGGCAAGCACTGTACCTCTGACATACATCTCCAGCCACATTCCACCACAATGCTGAAGCAGAGCGCTGGTATGTTACAGAGGTATGTACCTCAAAACTACTATGCTAAGGGAAGAAATTAGAGAAAAAATGCCATACGTATTATGAGTTGAACTCTATGTGATTTCCAGAACAAGCAGATTCGTAAAGGGAAAAAACAGGTTAGTCAATCCCAGGAGTGAAGGAGACCGAGGGAATAACTGCTAGTGGGCACTGGTGGTTTCCATGTCGAATGATTTCTGGAAGGGTACTGGTGATGGACGCATAGTGAATATACTAAATGATGCAGAATTGAACCCTTAAAAATTGCTACAAAGAGGGCTGGAGCGGTGGCTCAGCGGTTACGCGCTTGCCTGGCACGCACGAGGATTCGAGTTTGAACCCAGCACCAAATACACAACGAAGTGTCGGAGCAATGAAAATCACGTGAAAAACTAAGTGAAATTGATTCTCTCTTTCTCTCTCTCTCACTGTCCCTCTCTGTCTTAAAAAAACAAAGTGACTACTAAGTGATTTTAATTTCACATTTCACCAGAATAAAAAGATATCAAATTTTTATACCATACCTACAGCAAATCACCAGCCAGTAAAATAGAGCAATAGAAATGTAACTGATGCCTTTTAAATAAATGTGATCATTTTCTTTATGAGTTAAACTTACTTTTACACGAATATGCTATAGCAATAATCATCAGATAATTGTTATTTTCCTTATTTATATTTATGTGATAAATGTATAAAAAATGTCTCTACATCAATCAGTATTGTAAATTTGTCAGGTTTTTACTGTATTAACATAATTAAGTGCAATTAAGTATGCATTTCTTTTTTTCATTTATTTTTCTATGGTTAAGATATAACACAGGGCCTTGCACAAATATAGCATGTGCTTTACCACTGAGCCATATCTAATTTGATTGTCTCTTTGAAAGGTCGTCTAATGTCACTTTCTCTTATTTTTATTGTTGTGTATTATTTGTTATTGTTAAAGTAAACCTCTGTCACATCCTAAGTAATATTCTATAAGGACTAGTGAGGTAGGGAAACAAAGTCAGGCAGTCAGTGTAGATGGAATGATAAGGGTCGATAAGAAGGAAACTAGTTGGGGCTGGAGCGGTGGCTTGGCGGTTGCGGCACTTGCCTGGCATGCGCAAGTACACGGGTTCAAACCCCAGCACCATGTACACAAGTAAGTGTCGGAGCAATGAAAGGCATGTGAAAAACTCAATAAAAATTGATTCTCTCTCTCTCTCTCTGTCTCTCTCTCACTGTCCTTCTCTCTTTAAAAAAAAAGAAGAAGGAAATTAGCTGATGGTCATTTTCTTTAAGGGAACAAAGATGACCCGCTGTTTCAAATAAACTGTGTATCAGGTTAACATTCACTCTGCTTGCAATGGAGGCTCAGATACAGATATGTGCTAAACAGAAGTGCGCCCTCACCAAGACTTGCGGCGGGAGGAAGCTATGCTACCTTTTCTTGTGCTGTGGAGTCAGGGCTGGAGACCAGCTTTCCCATGGTCAAGGCCAGGCGCTCTGAGATTCAGCGACTGTGCCCAGGGTCACAGGCATGAACTTGGGAGCAGGCGCACACTCAGCTCTCTCCTGTTGGCAGTGTGTCCTCTTTGTTTAAACTGTACCTAGAAAGGGCCTATGAGAAGTGACGAAGGGGGCAGGGTCCTCTGGATGGGATAGAAGGGCGGACCCCGCGTTAGAGGGTGGGCTCTCGGCTCTGAGCTTCCCTTCTCCCCTGGGGAAGAAATCTGCTCTCTCTGTCCAGTTTACTCTCACTGCTTGCTATACTTGCCTCGGTGTTCATTCTTCGACTCTGTGGATCAAGAATCCTGCACCAGTAACGAGCTCGGTATCACTAGCATGTTGCTGCCTTCTCAGGGAAGGAAACTTCTGCAACCTCATGCTACTTCACGCGTGTGCTTCGTTGCGCTGCCTCCCTGTTTCATCTGGGTCTAACCTGGGTTTAACCCCTGCTCTTCGGTGTGCTCAGCCTCAGCAGGTGCTCAGTTCTTTGGCCACCTCGGCCTCCTCACTCCTGCCTTGGCTCCAGTTCAGGGTTGGCAATTTCTCTTACCTGCACTAGGGTGCAGGTCCTGGGTCTGTGTCTAGCACACCAAGACCAGGACTGTGTTGGAATAACAAGAAATCCATCTTCACCTCCTAGCCATGTTTTTGTAGAGAGGCAACTGAGCGAAGGGACAGTCAGGTGTATGAGAAGGGGGTGACATGGCACTCACTATGCAAGGAAGAACCTGAGCATAAATGAGACCCCTGACATGTCATTGACACATTGGCCATGTGAGCATTGCACAGAGATCCGATATACACAGTCCCTCTATTGCATATCTGTAATCCTGGCATTTGGAGGCTGAAGCCAGATGATTGCAAGTTTGTGCCCAACTGTTATAACTTCCTACCCCGCTCCCAGTCCTGCTCTCTCAAAGTCCAACATCTGCATTGTTGCCAGGATGATTATTCTCAGTGCACTGTGATCATACAAAGAGGAAAACGTTGGGACTCTGTTTTGCTCTGTACTCATTTGATACAGTTAGAGCAGATTCTGTGAGTCTCCCTCCTGTCTGAAACGTTCCCCCTTGTTCCGCCTGCTAAGATTTTGTAAAGATGCTTCACCTTGTCTGTAACCATGGCAACTCCCACCTTTGCTAACTGCCTCTTTGGAATAAATCAAGTACTGCCACCTGGCCTGACCCACTTGCCCCCACTACATGTAACCCGAAACCCCAAGCAATCCTGTGAGCTAAGAAGTTTCTTTGTTCAGGGCCCATATTGTTTCCAGTGCTAACTCAGATGGGTCCACCAGCCTAGTAAAACCTGAGCTCTCCTACTTCTGAGTGATTGTTTGGTTTCTCGAATTTCCACAACAATATGAGATTCATGAAATAGGATGTCATTTACCTTTCAATTTCAAAATCAGCTCTAGTTTCTTAGCTGAAAAATCTGACTTATACTTTCATTAGCCTCAACTCTGATTCCTCTTTGAAGGAAATAGCTCAAAGTTACAAATTACAGAAATATTCTACATGGTTTAAATAACTTGAGACCAGACAGAATGGATTTCTTTTAGTTCACTACCCAGTTTCATGAAACCTAATAACATGGGGTCAATAACAAGTGGATGTTCATTTAGTAGTAAAATAATAAATAAATGTGAAGTGTTGCTGGCTTGAGGTATGCTTTCAGTCATGTGCACAATACCATGCTAAGCAGGCGAGGAGTGAGATAAATCCACACCTTTACTACCCCACTTGAAAAATTCATTAATGCTTTCATGTCTGAGAAGACCTAGAAATAGGGAAATAAATAAGTAGAAGAAAACAGAGCAGTGGGTTAGCTTAAGAAAGAAATAAGTGGGGCTGGAACAATGGCTCTGCAGTGGCTCAGCAGTATCACCCTTGCCTGGCATGCTCAAGGACACGAGTTCAAACCCCAGCACCACATACACAACTGTCGGAGCAACAAAAACCAGATGAAAAACTAAATAGAGTTGATTCTCTCCCCCACCTCTCCTGCTCTCTTTTTGTGGGGGTGGGGAAAGAAGGAAATAGTCCAGACTGGAGGTACTTATCTGAAATCCTAGTGACTTGGGACTCTGAGACCAGAGAATTGCATGTCCAAGGCCAACTGGGCCACTTAGCGAGACCATGTCTCAAAATTTAAGAAAAAATTAGAACTCTGTAAAAGTCTGCACATGTAACTCTGTGGTAGAGCAGCCCTGGGTCCCAACATTAGTACCAAAATGGGGGGTAAAAGTAGAAGAATGAAATAAAATTTGTTTTAAAATAGAGATCAAGGGCCGGAGAGGTGGTTCAGTGGTAGAGCGCTTGCCTGGCGTGCACAAAGACCTAGGTTTGATCCCCAGCACCACATATACAATTAAGTGAAGAAAAACAAAAACCAGATGAAAAAATAATAAAAGTAATTCTCTCTTTCTCTCAAACTCTTTTTAAAATAAAATGAAATAAAGATCAATGCATATGACCATGGAGAAAGCATTTAACAGAAACTTGTGTAGGGAAAGCAACACTAAGTTAGTTCTAAAATGAATTTCAAGTAGAAGAGGAAGAAATTGGAGTGGTTGCTCAGTGGTTACTGCACTTTCCTGGCATGTGTGAGTACACAGATTAGAACCCCAGCACCAGGTACACGATGGAGTGTCGGAGCAATGAAAGTCACGTGAAAAACTGAATAAAATTGATTCTCTCTTTCTCTCTCACTGTCCCCTCAGTAGTTTTTGTTTCGTTTGCAGGTTTAATCAGTTATTCTGGGGGAGTGGATCCATGCAGCTCTTCACACTGTCCTGCTGAAAGTCCTCATGGCGTCATGTACTTGTAATGGTGGGGTGATGAGTGACTCGTGAGCTACGCTTCTAATGGAACACAATGGCGACTCACTAACTACTAAGGACAAGCTGAGTCAACCGACAGTACCCCACTGATAAGTCACTGTTGTTTTTGTGCTTTTGGTGTCTTTCAGGTGTGATGATGACCTGCAGTCAAATTTTTCTTATTTAAGTCCTGAGTTCCACACAGTTCTAAGCACAAATTTTCCGTAACTCCAATTATCAAACTGAAAGATCTCAGGATAATGAATATCAATTGTAGTCTCAGAAGCAGCTGAAGCACCTAGAATTGTAATTTGTTCTGCTAACAAGTCTAAGTTCTGTTGAGATTCTGTTTCTAGCTGATTCCTTGAAAAGTTGGAGGAAAGGAGGACTAAAAGTGGGATTTGAATGTCACTGAACACTGCTAAGAAAGAAGTACACAGATCCTTTGGTGGGCCTGGCTACACCCATCAACCCAGTTAAAGAAGTGCAGGAGGAACCGACATGGCCGCAATTCAAATTAAGCCTTGACTCTCCATTTTCAGCCACTAAGGCTTTTTTCAAATCTAAATACACTCACAAAGCTCATTTGTGGGAGAGTTCAGGTAGCTGATGGACAACTGTTACATGAGGGATAAAGGTGTCACCTTCCCATGGCTCCACTGAGCATTGAGAAACATACCACACAGCCCCTCCGAAAGTAGCCAACCAGAGAGACCTTGGCTTATTCACAGTGGGCCCCAGCACAGTCGCAAGCCCTTTTGGGGGGCTTTTTCTCCTTTCCCAATGCCTCACACTTGCGCTTGTGTTTATTCTGAGGATGCCCTCATTAAACACAATTGTACCTTATGTCATATGGAGGGGGCTAAGACATCAAAGGACCCTATCAAGTCACAGCACCCCTTATTGGCCAAGTCAAAGACTTTGGTGGATATATCAGCAAACACCAACACCTCTAAATCCCTGAAGGAGAGGATGGGATTCAATCACGCCACGACCACACTCACCCAGTACAAGAGATGGTAGGGAAACCCCAGACAAATGCCCAGTTCTCAAACAAGTGGAGGACACTGCTGCAGAGAGATCAGCTAATCTCAAAAGTTAAAAAAGAAAGCCCAGGAAACATTATCCTCCTTCTGTGTAAATCAGTGTTTGGGGTTGCAAATAATAAAATATAGCCCTGTAAACTTCATAAGGAAAGGCATGTTATACCATCAGTGATTAGAAGTAACTTTAAGCAAAAAGAACAACTCTGTGTCCAGCATGAAGCGGGTGGGTCCTCTGGGAACACTGCACAGCTCATCACAAGAAAATGGAGTTAAATAAAGAATCACAATACACCAACACATCAGACAGACTTCAGGAGCTGCCCAGCGAAGCTGCTACTGACACTTGGAGCTGTGAGTGTGGCTCTGATCCTCTTTTCCAGCAGCTCAGTTTACTGCTCTGATAGCTACCACTTCCTGTTAATTTAATTTGCATGATCCAAATTTGGTCATATAGAAGATTTAAGCTTCAAGAAAGTCTGGTTTTCCGTTGCTGCTAGAAATTCTCTTGGATGCTAGTATTCTTAACTTGTGATCACAAATGTTCTGCTTGTTGATGGAGTCCCCAAACGTAAGATGAGAGGCAATGAGCCCTCCTCGAGAAGATGACGGCAACTCATCAGGGGGCCACCCTCCAAGCCTTGGGTCCTGGGCACCCTTAGCACAGGAGATGGAAGATGCTCCACTGAGCTTGTTCCTGCCCTCTTGTTGCCAAGGTTGGGAAAGCCAGCTCCATGCACAGGAGTGAGGGGAGCCCCTGTTTTGCAAACTGGAGCAGGCGTTAAAAGCCACAAATGTAAGATGGGGAAAGAACATCAGAGGACACTGCCTTTGAAATTCTGAAAAGAGAAAACTCAGAGATTACCACACCCACATGAGCTCATCGGAGAGAGTCAAATTTGAGCTCATGTGGGTGACGGAGAGCAGAGGTCACAGTCATGTGCACATGGAGGGCTTTAGCTGTGGCTTTTACTTGCAGCTCTATAGCATCCTGGATCACCCCAGTCAGTCCTTTGTTCGTCTTCTGCATGTGATGTCACTACCTTCCACCCACACCGTATGTGGCACTAAATTTGCCCCTGAATGAGTGCACTTGTCACTATAATTAGAGCAATGGCCTGCCTCAGTGCTTTCAGAGGGTCCAGTTTTACCTCATCTTTTAATGCCAGTCAACCAAGGGTTCACGTGCTCTTGCGGGTCTCAAGACCTGGGGTGGTGGTGTTATTGCCACCACCTGACACCTGAACCATTGTGACCATAATCCCAGTTGGACAGCAGTACTTCTCTGCTTTACTTGCAGGTGATTCGTTGGTGATGACCATTGTGTCCATGCCTAACTGCAAAGGACTTGGAAACGTGGGGAGCAGATGGGATGCCCAGCATCATGAATTCAACACACTTGGCATAGACCCATCACATAGCAGGAGACGGGAAGATTCCCACTCACCAGCCCTTACATACATGGTGAAATAATCTATGAAGAAAGGCATCCATCAATAAAATGGTTAAAAATAGATTTAGACAGAAATGCATTATTACACTAGGAAAGAGGAATGTAAACTCAACTTCATTTTGTACAGAGGTGACTGATTATTTTAAAGAGCATATGAGACAAAGCAGAAGTTCAATAGTACAAGGAAATAAAAAATTATCAAGCAGCATGTAGGTGTTTCTGTATGAAACTCATCTGAGTTAATTAACTGCTGCTTTTGGGATGAGGCTCCTGCTCTCCCATATGTGGAAGGGCGGCAGGAATTCTATCTCCAGGCATTTGTGGGGACTAACAGGAGCTTCTACATTGCCTTCAGTTTACCCAGATGCACACCTTCATGGGTTCTGGGTCATGTCCAGGTGAAGATCCTTGAGCACTTAGAAACTATATATGTTTGGTTCAAGATTTCATAGACTAAGGTGGAGGCCTACTCAAAGAGGGCTCAGAGGAGCCAGACAACAATTTAATAAATGAAAGAAACGTTGTCACTTAAGGATGTATGATGCATTTAAAAATTGGGACCACAGAGTGGCAGACAAAGCCCCTATATTAGACATAAACAGGCAATGTCCCTGAATTGTGGATTCTCCAGATTGGTAAAGTTAGAAGGGCAATTCTAACCCCTGGTTATTACCGTTCCCTTCTTATCTGGTGGGAAACCCTCTAGTCTTTCTGTCTGAATTTCAGCTCTTCACCAAAAACCCAACCTGAGGGTGCACAGTAAGGAGAGTAGCGGGAAGCGCTGAGCATGGGGGTCAAGAAGATGGGAGATGACCGAAAACCCCAAAGTGAGGGAAAGAGCTGGCAACGCGGAGATGAGGAGGCTTCGAGGCCCTCTGAGTCCAGCCTGTAATTCCTGGATCCCAGTGCCTCACGCAACCGCACGTAAGTGGGCCGGGGAGGAAGGTGGAAGCATCTCCTTTCTTAGAGGATAGGCACTGAGAGACTTGTGAAAGGGATCGAGGAAGAGCTCTGGAAGGAAGGGATTAGAAAGCTGGTACTATTGAGGACATTTGAATTAGCCCTCCTTGCCTGCGCTTTCAGGGACCTCAGTCTCCTGAGCCCATTTCCCCATTGCCAACTTTATTCCTGTTCATACCATCCGAACAATTCAGCCTGAACAGAGCATATGGGTGGCTTCACGCTGAGGTCTTTATCCCAGCCCTGGGGCCATAGAACAATGGGCAAGACACACATAGAAGAAATGACACTCACTAAGGCCAATATTTCATCTTCTGATAGGAGACGTGTGAGATAACTCCATTAGAAACACGAGGCCACGTAGTGAAGTCATTTTATAGGTAAGGGGAATAGGAGTAATAGGAGGCTTTCAGGTATTTTTGGAATTCAGTCAATGATAAGAAATACATGTTGTACTATACCCCATTATGCACCTAATGCTTTAAAAATTGAAACAAAATTTAACAAAACTTATCTCTACAAAATGTGTTATCACTGATGAATTATTTTACATTATATTCTCTTCAATTATAAATCCATCGATGTCTGCAAAACTGAATCTGCCTATAATTTTAAAAATACATGTGCTGGGGAGGGGAGGTGGCTGGAGTGGTGGCTCAGCTCTTACAGCGCTTGCCTGGCATGCGCACGCACACGGGATCAAACCCCAGCACCCACGTACACAACTAAGTGTCAGAGCAATGAAAGCCACGTGAAAAGCTCAATAAAAATTGATTCTTTCTCTCTCTCTCTCTCTCACTGTCCTCTCTTTAAAAAAAAAACTCTACATTTATCTTTTCTGGCAGATGAGCTTCCCTGGAAAAAAAAAATGAGGAAAAGACATATTCTGCAGCTGGCCTGCAGGCAGAGGGGTCACCAGAGTAATTCTGTATATTTTTGGGAACTTACAGAACGTCTGGATTAGAAATATTTTTATAAGATAGAAAATAGAAGAGAGAGAGAGTGATAATCCATTTTTATTTATTTTTTTCATCTGACACTTACTTGTGTATGTGGTGCTGGAGTTCAAACCCTGGTCCTCACACATGCGAGGCAATCCCTTTCCCGCTGAACCATCTCTCCAGCCCCTGGATTAGAACGATTTCAGTCACTGAGAACATATTAATTATCAAGAAGGGGAACCTGTTTGGTGTATACAAAAGCATCCAGAGCGGCGGAATTCAATGAACAGGATGACCCCAGGATGCGCATGTGTGGCACACAGCCAGCCAGGCCCTCGAGGCAAGATGCAGGTGTCAGTGTGCCTCTAGTATTCCCCTCCAGGCTCACCAGTGGCCTCGTGGTGAGAAAATTCAACCAGGCACTTCCCATGTTCCTGATAGGTTGGGCAGTCCCAATCCTTCCTGTATCTCTGGCCTCACAGGCCAAGACTGTCCAGTGTTTCACACAAGCACTTCCTGTGGTCCCTATGGTTGGAGGTGTGGCTGTGTTACAGAAAACCAGGTGAATTAGAAACCAAGCAAACACTCGGACAAGTAGGAAAGTTCAGATTTTTATTATGCCGGGGACCCAGCTCAATTAATACACATAAGTCTGGGTCCCAAGCACAGGAACTTCTGAGCTTTTATAGGATTGCTTAGGGTTTCGAGTTACATGTGGTGGGGGCAAGTGGGTCAGGCTGGGTGGCAATAGTTGATCTGTTAGTTTATGCCAAGCAGACATTATTAATGGTGGGAGTTACCATGGTTACAAAGAATGGGGGAAGCCCTTTGCAACATTCCCAGCATTACAACAGGAAGGAACGAGCCAGAACAAACGGGCTTTCTCATTTATCAGATGTGTCAGTAAATTCGCTCTCAAGGTTATTATTTCCGTTTCCTCTTTAGCTGGAGGGTTGAGGGTGGCAGATCTCAGGGTGCACACTGCTGGCTGTTGGGTTCGTTGGGGTCTCTTGGGTTTCTGTGAATGCCTTGGTGAGAAGCTGTGATCAGACTCGAAGAAGGTGGGTTTGGAACTGTAAGGACACCTGAGGTCAAGAGAAAGGCCTCTGCACACTCCTGAAAGCCACCTCTAGCAGTGTGTACGTGCATGGGAAAAGCTCTCCGCTGGCCAGAGCATGAGATGTGTGGTGAATGAGGAGGAGGAGGACACAGTGGCGAAGGCAGGGCACCAGTGGTGCTTTGCCTTACAAGAGCAGCACGGAAAGCTGGGGAATCCTGAGGGAGAAGAGGGGACACACGGCACACCAAGGAGCCATGGAAACCTGAGGCCGTTCCTTGGAGGTCGAGGGCGGAAGGATTTGCACGAATGGGGAGACTTGCTTTTGGGAGTGCATGGGCCTCACTTTGCACCACAGTTGTTTGTGCAATGTGTGTGCCTGCGGCCCGTTGTCCCACCAATGGCCCTCTAGGGTTCTTAGGCAATAGGTCTTTACGTAGTATCTGCTGTGATTTGGGGCCTCAAACTTGGTTCTTTCAGGGCAGAAAGGCTCCACACACACTGGGTGAGCTACTATTATTGTGTCTCCATCCTTGGGTTAAATGCATTCTTAGTGCGCAGAAGACTTGCTGCTTCTAAAAATGTACTAAGAAACCCTCCCAGAAATGGGTCACTTGAAAGAAAGAGCAGGAAATTGGCCATTTCCTTCGCCTCCGAGGTTCAAGGCAGAAAGACCTAGTTTGTGAAGCGGGTTCTTTACTCATGAGCATCTGAAGGAGCACGTGAGCAGTCGGACACAAATCTCCTCTGTGCACATCTCCCGTGCTCCTGGGCATGATGTACCCTTTATTTTTCCTGGCCTTCTGCCATTTGAGGTGTGCAAGTCATCAAACGAGTTCCTTTTTCTGAAGAGGACGGTACTCTGGGGACTTCGTAGGCCTGATGCTGAGAAATTGGCATAGTCAGCAGGATCTCAAAAAGGGGTGTACTGAATCGACTTCAGAGCCGGAAAGAGATGTGGGGTGCGCTGGGAAATCCCCAACTGGCCATGAGACTCCATCAGGCTTGAGCTGGCTTCCACATTGGAGGAGTGGGACAAAAGCTGCCAAGAGCACAGAGAGGCGTTTCAATGTTGTAAGTAGTATCCAGAGTAGTTGTGGGAGCTAAAGAAAACAAAGAATGCTACTGCAGTGGTGGCTGGTGCCTACTGTGTGCATCCAAGTTAGCCACAGACTGGGAATTAGTTCCTCAGGTTCAGTTCCACAGAGTAAAGGAAAAGTTAAACTAGGAAGAGCTGGGGGCGGTGGTGCAATGCTGTAGTCCCGGCGGCTCAGGAGGCTGAGGCAGGAGGATTCCAAGTTTGAGGCCAGCCTCAGTAACTTAGTGAGGCCCTCAGCAACTGAGTGAGATCCTGTCTCAAAATAAAAAAAATAAATGAAAAGTTATGTAGCTCAGAGGTAAAGTGCTACTGGGTTCAACCCTTGGTTGCCCCCTCAAAACATACATATGCACACACAAAACTAGAAAGAGAGGCCCTTTCAGCTCAGGCTGAAACTTGCAAATGAATGCCCAGGGCTTGTACTAGGCATTGGTGACTAGTGGAGACTGGACCGCCCAGCCGTGGGACCCACTCAGGGAGTCCACTAGCTCAGTGACCAGTGCAGGTATGTTAAAGCATAGATACCTCCTGCTATAAAACAAATCTATCTATGATTGATCAAACTAAAATGGCTGTTGATAAAATCTTTGTGTTGTGCTGCTTGTGGTAAATGGACCGCAATACCCAAGACAAAATAACGTGGTCATGAGATAAGGTCATTGTGACCATTTCTGTGAAGCAACCCATTCCTCCCAAGGCCCCACAGGCTGCCAGTTTCAGATACGGAGAGTTTAGCTCCCCGCCTAGCCCACCCTGCTAACCCACCAGATGCAGCCTGAGACAGATACACTGGAGCTTGCTGCTTGCATCTCTTGGAAGAAGACCCCTCTTGTAAGTCTGCCAAACTTTTTGTGGTTTCCACCTTTGAAAGCAGCCTGCTTGAGTCCCTCGCTGCTGCTGCCCTCCCAACTTGACTTTGGGGCAGTGGCCCTGGTGCACCAGCCTGTTTCTTCTCTTTTCGGTTTCTTCTCTGTCCCCAAAATAAACTTTTTTCTTTTCTACTGTGGTCTCTGGTGGTCTCACCGGACCCCTCAACAGGTGGAGGGTGAACCTGCAGTGGAAGCAGGATCTGTGATGGCCCCGAGGTTAAAGAGCAAGAGCCACCAGAGGGCGATGACCCAAATCTGCTCTTCACTAAAGTGTGATGATTCACCCTCCCCAGAAGAGTGGTGGAGCTGGGGTCCAAGGCAGAAAATGAATGAAAGCCGGGTGGCATGGCTATGTCACCTGCGGGAAAACGAAGCAGGTGGGATAATGCTATTGGTCCAGAATTGTCTAAAATTACTTCAGCGAACCCGCGCTGCTTGACACCAATGCCTTTATTATAGCACCGCTCACAAAAAATGTGCGATCATTATTAGTGATTGTTTTTCACAACACATAACATGTGGCCAAATTCTGCAGATATTGCTATGCCCAGAAGCCGGTGAAAAGCATCTAGAAGTAATGCCAAAAACCTAGTGTGAAAACCCAAGTCACCCCAGACATGAGCTCAAGGCCTAGGGCCCAGGAGGCGTCAGCTGCCCGTGTGTCCCCAGCCTGAGGAAGGGACTCAGGTACCCACGATTCACTTCCCTCACCTGGGCAAGCCCTTCCCTGCAATGGAGTGCAGTTCTCAATCCTGTCAATACTCCCTCCCAAGGACTTCCTGGCACGGCCTCAGCCTGCCAAGGCAACTAGGTGTCCCTGTGTCCTCACTCTCCTTAGTGAAACACATCCCCAGAATGCATCTATCACACTGTTCTTCCATGAGGGCATGGCACGTTCAGTGGCCAGCCTTCCCGCCTGTGTTCACTCAGTCTACTCTTAGTTGGTGCAGGAGACTTATTCCAATTCACCAAGCATCCGTGACACTCAGGAATATGGAACTATTATTGTCAGGGATCCAGTTGGGGTCCAGGACCTTGATGTCCTGAACAAAGAATTGAACAAGACACACACAAGTAACAGGCAAAGTGCAAACTTATTGAAAGTGAAGGTGGACGTAGCACTTTATAAGGTAGAATGGAGAGGACTGAGCAAGGAGAGAGGCTCAAGGTCCTGATGCCTGGAAATCAGTATCTTATATGCTGAGCTGTGAGGCGTTTGCTGCCCTGTATGAACCTGATTATCCCACGTGCTCCCATTGGCCACCTTATGAAACCTGGTTAAAATATTGTCCAATTCTTCCCCATTGGTTACTTTAGACCACCTAACTAGAATGTTGCCCACTTTACCTCCACTGGACATTTTAAAATACTGGGAGATGTCATTGTGATAATGTGCATTACCAGTGAACAGGAATGTGACTTATCTTGTAACAGGTTCACTTATGCTTGCTCTAAACTGCCATGTTTTCTCTTCTTTCTGATCCTCTCCCTCACCTTGAAGCTGAAGTTTTGAGACGAGCTAGACTCCCCAGGCTGCCACTTTCCTTCTGGATTCTTGTCTCACAAATTTGAAGAATAAAATCAAGACAACCATGGAAGGGAAGAGCAAAAGGGGTAGGATTTTTTTTAGGTGAGAAGACAGAGAATTCCTGACATGTGGGAGGGAGTCTGAGAGCAGAAAACCCCATTTTGGTGCACTCGGGAGGGGCTTGTATGCTTCTGGCTAGAGCATGGCTCAAAATCTGTGTTAAACAGGCACTGGAAAAAAAAACCAGAATTTAATCCCTCCTGTAACTCCCATCCGGGTTCACCCCACCTTGCATTTCCCCATCTCTCTGGGACAAAGGCTGGAGGAGTTCCCACAGGTGAGCCTCAAGGTCTTTTAAATATGAAATAGACTTTGATGGAGCTCTTCAACATTTGTAAGGGTCAGCTTCCTGGTGTGTTCTCGGCTTTGGAACTATTACAAATAAAATTGTTAGAATACTGAGGTGCCCAGTTAGAAATACTAGTGGCCGGAAGTAGGTGAGCAAGGCAGACTACTTCTGCAGAAGGGCGTGCTCACCAAAGCAATCCGACAAGCAAACACACCGAGACGGCCGTCCACCCGCTCAGCTCTCCAACCTGACGCAATCCTGCCCTTCACTCCGATCGCAGGAGCTCAGGGGGACGATCTCCTTGATTGGCTTACAGACAGTCTGGCAGGTACAGGAAAGAGCTATGAGAGTAATGGGATATCTGCTGGGAATTTAAAAACAGCTTATCTCTGACCATGGTTTCCTGACCTAACTAAGATGGTTTCTCTTCACTTGGGAAACTTAAGACTGAATGCTGTGTTCTGAAAATGGACCATCAGACTTCAGATTGCTGACCATTGACCATCCTCATTCCATCTCAGGGAACAGGACTCCTGTGAATCACTTTAAAAACTCCTCTGTTCCCCCTGATGGGGAGAATCACAAAGTTTCTCCTTTGCTAGCAAAGCAATAAAGCTTCTTTTTCCTTTTTCTCAAAACCTTGTATTCATTTCTGGATTGGCATCAGGGACGAGGACTGGTTTTCAGTAACAATCTCCCTGTCTTGTCCTCCAGTGGCATCTCGCTTATACCCTGCTCCACCATCTTGGGGTCCCTGAACTTCTACCTACAGAAACGTCCTCCTGGAGACTGCTCTGCCTGCAATTCAGGTGCA
The DNA here is from genome assembly GCA_004027875.1 of Aplodontia rufa. NCBI lineage: Eukaryota > Metazoa > Chordata > Mammalia > Rodentia > Aplodontiidae > Aplodontia > Aplodontia rufa. The sequence goes on from PVKS010002529.1 coordinate 22,480, forward strand.
CCTCACAGTTCCAAACACATTGACTTTCAAGCTTTGTCTCAGATGCTGTCACAGGCAGTCACCGAAATCCCTAGAAGACATAAAATCTCTCAGCATGGGAAATCCATTCTCTGGGTGGGTCTGTATGCTACCACCCTTCAGGGACATCAAGGTGGTGGAGCAGGTTATAAGAAAGACGCTTGTCGAGGTAAGACAGGGAGAGGAGTTGTGTCCCTATTTAGGATAAGTCCCTTTACCATGTCAACTCCTGCCACTGAGGACTTATTGATACTGGTGTGGTAGAAGTTGAGTTTGTTTCCCCCGGTATCAAAGAATGAAAACTGAGGGTTACTAAGGCAAACACAGCAGATAGATTTTATTTAAGAAAGGATAGAAAGGGGCTGGAGCAGTGGCTCACCACTTACAGTGCTTGCCTGGAATGTGTGAGTATGCAGGTTTGAATCCCAGCACCACGTACACAATGAAGTATTGGAGCAATGAAAGCCACATGAAAAACTAAATAAAAATTAATTCTCTCTCTCTCTCTCACTGTCCCTCTCTCTTAAAAAAATTAAAAAAAAAAAAGGCTTCTCCAGGAGAAGGGAGTCTCAGAGCCAAAGATTCATATAAGGGGGTGCAAATCATCTTTCTGATAGTCTCAAGATGCCACCCCTCATTAATTATTGTCTTCCCTTCCTCATGCCTAGGAGCAGGAGCATAGAAGTTCTGCCCTGATCTAGTCCCTTGTCTGTGCCCATGAGTGCCTTTATCAGCAGAAGGGAAGTCTCTGTCCAGACTACCCTTATTAGAGAGGGGGATGTTGAACTGATATGCACATCTGTCTATTTGGAACAGCGGACTGTCTTTGCCCTCTTAGAAAAAAATGACCATCAGCCAATTTCCTCTTCGTCTACCTGAATTCTACCGACACTGTCTACCCTTGCCCCATTTCAATATCACCATACCAACTTCCGCCACAGGTTCAGTATTTGAAAATGACCAATAGTGGTAAACTAGACAGTACTCTAATAAGACTTTCTAAAGTAACCAAATGGGGAAATTGGACACTAATTAGGTATGCTAAGGCAACCAGTGGGAACAAATGGGGTGAGGTCTTGGATCAGGTTTTATAGGGAAGTGAGTGCCCCAGGGCTCAGCATATAAGACACTAATTTCCACACAGCAGGGCCTTGAGCCTCTCTCTTTGCTTGACCCTCTCCGCTTTACCTTACAGAGAGCTACTTCCACCTTCAGTAAGTCTGTAGTTTTCCTGTTACTTGTGTGTGTCTTGTTCAGTTCTTTGTTCAGGACACCAAGGACCGGACGCCAACTGGACACCCTGACGATAACATTTCCAGCAAAGCTATTATGACATAAAAAATGTTTTCTGTCAATCTTGGCCTGCAAGGCCTGAATCCTATGTCCTCCACACTCTGCAGACCCTGGGAGGCACTGGGAACTGCCCGTGCATATCTCCTCATCACAGGACCTCTGCAAGCGACAGGGAAATATATTCCCAGGTTCTTTTGAGAGACACATGAGTGGATGAAAGTGTCACAGTCCACTTTGTGCCTCAGGAGATTTGGGGGTCTTCTGTGTGTCACAGATGCTTCAAAGGGGTGTGATCACTGAATTCAGCTAGTCTAGCTTTTTATTCAGTGAAAGTTTTTCCTGTCAATAATTGATGCCGGGGTTTTATGGATATCCGGTTCGTATCCTCTCAGAGTCAAAGAATGAAACAGAGGGACACCAAGGCAAGCGTAGTAGACAGATTTTATTTTATAGAAAGTAAAGCATAGGGAAAAGAGCAGACTTCCCCCAGAGTGGGGAAGGGGACAGAGCTGATGAGGCAGTGAGGTTTGCTCTTTTTATATGATGTCCTCTCCTCATTGGTCACCGCTTTCCTGTCCCTATACCTAGGACACAGGCATGGGAATTCTGGTTCAGCCTTGGGTTTGCACCTCAGGCATCAAGAGAAAGAATGTGGGGGCTTGCTTAGCAGAAGGGTGTTTGCATTTCAACCCACCTTGCAGGACCCTTCTCATTAGCATTGGGGGATGTCAAATTGATCTTAAAGGGAAAATTGGTTCTCCCTTCATGGTCTGAGCTAGTCTTTGATCCTGGGCCACAAGCATCTTTATTATAGCAGAGGGGAGTCGCTGCGCTGTCGCTGTCTGGATTGCGATTGTTAGCAAGGGGATGTGAAGCTGATGTGCACCTCTGCTTGCTTAGGGCAGCGGATGTTCTTGCCCTCTCAGGAAAGATGACCATCAGTTCCAGCTCTGGGACCCTCCGCCTGCAACTCTGGTACCTGTCACGGTTGCAAGCCCATCTTCTCACTGATCTTCCTTACAGGCATTCAGAGATCTTTTGGAGACTCACAAGCACACAGCTAGAGGAAATTCATGCCCCAGGAAGGTTCTGGGCTTTCACCTCCAGCAAATCCATCATGACATGAAAGTGTCTTCTGTGACATAAACAGCCTACCAGGCCAGAAACACAAGTGGGTTCAGAGCTCCCCAACTCTCAGGGTAGTGAGAATGGCCTAGATGAACTCCCGGACAGAAAGCATCCACCAGGGACTCTGAGAAACAGCACTAAACTCTTTCAAGGTTACGCGTATGGCCGAGCACATCCTGCCAAGGTCCTGCATCTGCCCCATGAGATTTATCTGGATGGTGTGTGTAACATCACAGAGGTGTATTCCCGGGAGCATCCTCAGTTCATTCAGCTATTCTGGCTACCTTTTCATTCACTGAAGGTTTTTTGTTTTGATAATTAACAACTTTACTTGCTATTAAAATATTTCTTGGCACAGAATTACTTTGAGTTTAAAACAAACAAACAAAAAACCTCACAAAATTCTCAGGGTGAAATCACCTGCTGTTCTGCAGGCCTCTCGCCACAGCTTTCCTTTCCTCAGTGTATTCGGGGAATCAGACGGGCAGGTGCCACCTTTTCCACTGTGAACTGGCAAACGTTCAGAAGGCTCAGTTCAATTTGCAATGTGGACCTGAAATATTCAAGAACTGGTGTGCGGAGATATTGATAAGAGCGCCCCTAGTCTGTGTTGAGTCATTTGGCACAAGGGGAAATGACGCCTTTTGAGGACCCAGGATACAGTCTTGAGCACCTGGGTGAGCGAGGGGCCCTGTACATGCTGCCAGGCTGACGCAGGGCTGTGGCAACGCACACTTCCGCTCCCTTTGTGATTCATTATCCCCGGGATTGCCCAGGATCACGTTGCTGTTTCATCAGGACAGTGCACTGTGAGGATGCGGCAGGCTTCAAAGCTGAATTCAACCAGTCTTCTCTTTTTCTGGCTGAATGAGGCTGATTCAATTCACTTGAATCCTGACAGATGTGGCCCCAAAGAGCATGACGCCTTCAAACTCTGGGTTGTTCTGCCTGCAGCTCAAGTGTCTTTCACTGTTCCAAATCCATCTTCTCTGGTCGTACATTCTCTCCAGACCTTCAGCAATCCCTGGAAGACCCACAAGCATCCAGCCACGGGAAATCCATGCCATGGGAGGGTCTGCCTAGAGCCACCACCTTCACCTACAACCTCAAGAAAGCCCTTTATGATGGCAAGAACAGTTTCTGTGACACGGTTGAAACTGGGCCTGCAAAGCTAGAAACATTTCTGGGGCTGCGGCTCCCAGAGACGTCAGGTGTGTTTGAACAGCCCGCGTTCACTGGCTTGGACTGCATTTGCAGGGCACCCTGATGGCTGGGCAGGTCGAGGTCCTCTTGCTGCCTCAGAAGCTCCCGTGTCGTGTCATGAAATGCTCCAGGGCTGCAGTGCGGTGGCAGAAGCAGCACAGCCGAGCATGGTGGGGACCCACTTGTACACCACTCCCACCTCCCTGCCCTGCTGTGGCAGCCAACACCTCTGCCACTCAAAGCCCAAGGACAAAGCATTGCTAGGGAAGGTCGGTTTCAGGAAATTCAAAACAAAGTAAAAAGTATAGAACAGCAACAAATCAGATTCAGTGGTCTGTCAGATGACATGTATTCTAAGACGCTGGAGTGCATGCCAACGAAGCAACTTTTGAAATAGACTCTGGAGGCAAGGGAAGCCTGGGGAGACGGTGGTGCAGGGGACAGAGTGTCCTCTCAGAGTTGAGCAGAATGCAAACCCCCACATGGATCACAACACAGAACATTGTTATGGAAACTCAGACCTGCCTTTTTACCAGGGTGCCTATGTATGATTTAGGAATTTGAGGAAGGCATCCAGGATGACATTCTGCAGCTTACACATGTTACAGTGCAGGGAGCCGGGTGCAGTGGTGCACACCTGTAATCCTGGAGTTTTGGGGACTGACACAGGAGGATCACAAGCTCAAAGCCAGCCTCAGAATTTTGCAAGCCCTGCCTCAAAATACAAGATAAAAAGGCTGGGGACGTGTCTCAGTGATTCAGTGATTAAACATCGCTGTTTTCAATTCCTTGTACAAAAAAAGAAAAGAAAACACCACCAACAACAAAACTGGAGTAAAGATCTACTTGCAGAAAACCTGGTATGACACTAACGAAAATCTGTGCCAGGAAACAGATTACTGAAGACTGCATGAAACAGCAACCTTCTCTACCACTTTCCAGGACATGTATTTTGTTCCCCAAATCAACTTGTGATGTAAACAAGGCTTGCTTAAAGAGATGAATAATGGAGCCACGTTCCCACATATTCTATATTTTATTTTGAGACAGGGTCTCATTAAGTTGCTTATGACCTTGCTCAGTTGCTGAGGCTGGCTTTGAACTTGCAATCCTCCTGCCTCCGCCTCCAGAGCTGCTGGGATTATAGGCATGAGCCACTGTGCTTGGCTTCTGTTTGCACTTCTGGTGTGAGTGGGTGATACTGAGACTTGTAGGCACTTATCCTGTGTGTTCTCAGGATTGGCTGCTGACCTGGATGCTTTATATGTATGGGGGTGTATAGAAATCAAAGTATGGGGGGAAGATAGTCAAGGATATCAACAAATTATTGACGTATTTTCATTTAGACGTCAATACTATTTATGGATTTCACTTTGGACAAAACCATTCTATTTTGAGTAGAGAAAAGATCCCTTAGAGGATGAGAGAAATAACATATCAGCTTCTCCAAGCTATAAATCCTCCTGAATTGTATCTGAGCTTCAAGAGACAGCTGCAGGATTTGAGTGGAGAGCCGGGTCAGGTGAGTCTAGATCTCCCAGGAAGCCAGGAAAAGAGCTGTGATTAAAGTGGAATTTTTGATTACCTTCCTTAACCTGTAGGAAGTCCTCAAGAAAAGGCAGTTTTTGTGTGTGAGGATCACCTATCACATAAGGAAGTCTGGAATGTTCTTGAAAACTTGTCAGAGATGTGGTGAGAATTCTTCTCATTTGATGGAAATCAAAGTTGTGAAAACAACATCCAATTGGAGGAGATGTTGAGCAGGCAGTTGCTGGCCATGAACGTCTTGGAGCCACAGGGAGAAGAGCAGTGTAAAGTTGCCAGGAACAGCTTGTGGTGTCTGCCAGAATATCCTTAGCAATCTTGGTCCGGACGCACAGAGCGGAGGTTCTAATACACCAGAGATCTCACACCGACCTTAGTTGTGCACTTCGTATACACTTCCATGTATTTCTGCAGACCGTTCAGATCTTGAAGCCTAAATGTGATTTATGCCTTCAGATTTCAATCTTGGTATTCATGATTTAATCAAATTATATTCAGTGTTTCTCCTGCTCTTGATGTTGCAAAGCAAATGTCCTTACGGCACGACTTTTCCATTTGGAGCATTATACAAGTGCTGTGGGTGGTTCATTGGGTGTGTGTATTTTTGATCAGAACATGAAATAAAGGCAGCATTTATATAATTTTAAATGGGTTATGCAAGTACAAATTTCAGAATCAAACAATAAATGGAACCTTATGTAACGCTAAGAAAATTATGAGAAGGGGGAATTTTTTGTTTAATCAGGAGTAAAGTCATAGCACAAAGCAGTACAACAATAATTTTATTATGCTAAATGAAGCACATTTTTATTTTATTTATGAAGCATGATTAGTGCAACCCAGTTTAATGGTTGGCATTGTTTGTTTGTATTGTTCTTTCATGAGCATTTTTGTTCTCATGAATAGTGTCTTTTTTTCCCATGCTCTTGCAGGGGTCTTATTTTTGTGTGCAACACAAATAAAATTATGAAAGCTAATAGCCAAGGGACTGCACAAGGGAAGGGACAAACCATCAACTTTGCGATACTTCCATTTGTTTTTTTTTTTTTTAAAGAGAGAGGGACAGTGAAAGAGAGAGAAACAATTTTTATTTAGTTTTGCATGTGGCCTTTGCTGCTCTGAGACCTCGTTGTGTACGTGGTGCTGGAGTTTTAACTCACGTACTCCCGAATGCCAGGCAAGTGCCATAACCACCAAGCGACCGCTCCAGCCCCTTGATTGATTATTTTTTTTCAGAGCTGAGGACCGAACTCAGGGTGTTGCGCGTGCTAGGCAAGTGCTCTGCCACTGAGCTAAATCCCCAACCCCCCCATTTATTTTTGTTTGTAAGATCTGAACTTTAAAATTTCCTTATGATTAATAGGAGGAGGAACAAATGAAATAGGTGGACCTTAAAAAAATAAAAGGAAGCACCTGTGCTTTTCGGTGGAGGTTGAAAGCTGGATTAGGGTGGCAGTGGCAGGTTACACTAAAACTGAGGGGGACACGGGACTGCAGTCTGGGATGGGTTTTTTCTGTTGGTCCAGACTCTAAAGCACAGAAGCTTGGTGAGTGCACCCAGTTGTACAAGAGAAACTCAGTAGTCTGAAATGACTGGGTGTTTGTAGTTTGTCAGGAATTTAGCCATCTGCTGCTGCCATCTGCCCTGCTTGAAGTTAAAGGCTGCTCTGGCACCTGCTGGAGTCCTTAGGTCAGGGTACTGGTGTGGGGATTCCTCTGTCCCCTGAAGGAACTATTAGAATCTGTTGCACATGAAGTCTCTTCTTTCACCAAAGGCCATATATACACCCATAAATACTTTATGGATCCATTTTTATAGTTGACTATAAATGTGATCAAAATAATCTGCCAAAATTATGCAGTGCCTTTAGAACCTGTGGGGCCCAGTCATAAGTGATCCTGTGTGGGTGTGTCTTTTGAACCCTGTGGTGATCTCTTACTTTTTTTTTTTTTTTGTATCAGGGGTTGAACCTGGAGGGTCCTAATCACTGAGCCACACCCCCAGCTCTTTTCACTTTCTTAAAATTTTGACACAGGGTCTCCCTAAGTTGCTTAGAGTCTTGCTAATTTGCTGAGGCTGGCTTTGAACTTGTGATCCTCCTGCCTCAGCCTCCGAAGCTGTTGAGATTACAGGTGTGTGCCGTGGCTTCTGGCTAAAGATATTTTAAGAGATTTACTTCAGGGGCTGGAGCCGTGGCTCAGCAGTTGCCTGGCATGCCTGAGGATTCAGGTTCAAACCCCAGCACCACATACACAGCTAAGTGTTGGAGAACAAAAACTGGATAAAAAATAACTAAAATTGATTCTCTCTTCTAAAAAGAGTTACTTCACTCTCAGTGTTCAAAATGTTTACTCCTTATAAGATGCCCCCAATTGGCTACATTTATATTCCTATGATTCTTTTTTTTCCTTTCTTGAACTGACTGGGGTTTAAGGGCTGACAACATATGCATACCTCTGCGATTTTCAAGGACTGGTAACTTCCCTCAAAAGGTTGAAAAATTGGGGTTGGGGATTTAGCTCAGTGGCAGAGTGCTTGCCTAGCATGTGCAAGGCCCCGAGTTCAGTCATCAGCCCGGAAAAAAAAGATTGAAAAATTATGCTAGCTCCAGTGACCTAGCTGATCTGTAATGCAAAAAGATCACACACATAATAGATAAAGAGTGTTTAATTCTCATTCACATAAATACTAATGGTTTGGGGTTAAAGGTAGAAAACTCGGCACTGTCTCCATCGATTCCTTCTGTCTTGAAACACAGTGACCCAAGCCTGCATGTCAGTCCCAGGGGGTCCTGAGAAATTGGGGAGGACAGCACTGAAGGTCACATGTGGGCCACCACTAGTTAGGTGCAGTTTTTAACTAAGTGCTTTTCCTCTGCCTTTGTTTCCATTAATTTTCTCTAATTTATTCTTATAACAACTACAATATTTCCATATTGGGATTTTGCTCATTATCTTGTTTTGAACTTGTCGAGGTTTTCCCTGAATCATTTCCCTGAGGCTGCAGGAGAGGGAACCCTGTAAAGAAATTCGGCTGGGATCAGGAGTCACACCTTTGTCTATTTAGCTTTTAATCTTCCTTGGGAGTGGCTATGGGCATCAGGAACTTTTTAAATATAAAATGTGTCTTTTATATACTACAGAGAGCTTTCATAAAATTCACATTTAACCCCAACTGCTCTGCTTCTCGGAACCACAGAGGGCACCTAAAGCTTGAGCTCCCCTTCTCTGCTGTCCCAGTCACCACTGATGTAACTTGGTTCACAGTGCAGGCCTGGTTATCATCTTCAGGAAGTGATTTCCAGGACAAGTCACGACAGTGACCTGCCGGTTCCTGGCACGTGCATCCCCGCTTGCTGACTTACGGGTGTGGAGCATTTTACGTTTTTCATACCGGACTGTGAACTGTATCCCACGTCTGTAGAAAGTGGAATCTCTGGCACCCTTCTCATTCTTTGACTTTAGAGTGATCTTCACAAAGAGAAAAAGAAAACGTTGACTTCAGACTTCATTTCTCATTCAAACTTCTGAGCCTTTCAACGTAAAACCTTTGGTTCACCTGAGCTTGGGACCAAGAATTCTCTTCATCTCTTCACAAATCTGGAATCACTCCTTCCCACACTGATATCTGAAGTCAAAGTATATAAGACTCACTCCTGGACTTTTTTTTTTTTCATTAAAATAAAATCCGTAAGTGATTTTCTCCGTCTGTATGAACTTGATTACCAGCTTAAGCTACCAATTTTCACACTTTTCTCTCCAATAATCATTTCTACTCTCAATTCTCTATTTTATATTTAGCTATGTATGATATATTGACTTTTTTAAGAGAGATGGACAGTGAGAGAGATAGAAAGAATCAGAGAGAGAAAAACAGAATCAACTTTATTTAGTTTTTCCTGTGGCTTTTGTTGCTCAGACATTTGTTGTATAAGTGGTGCTGGTGTTCGAACTCATGTACTCGCACATGCTAGGCAAGTGACGTAACTGTCGAGCCACTGCTCCAGCCCCTGATACATTGACTTTTAAAGTGTGACTAAGACTCTATGCCAAAGTAAACCCTTGATAATCCCTTCAAATCTGCTTCATGATGAACTTCCCCTTTTTCCGTCTCTCTGGTTGAACATTATTCACAATCATTAAACCAAGTACTTAGCACTTACTACTGTCTTGTTTCTCCCTCACCAGAATGTAAAAGTATGAAACAGGGATATTATTTTCAGCCCCACAATTATAAATAAAACCATAAAATTATCAGTACTGAAAAAATGTTTAAGATTGCTGAAAAAATATATAAATGTGTGAATAAATGTCTAAAAACCAGTGACTGAGAATGGAGAAAAAGGCAAATGAGAATATTCAGAGAGCAAGCAATAGAAAACATGTATAAGAAGAGAATTGTAGTAACTAGATTTAGGGTAAATGTAAGGAAATATTCAGCAAAAACATGCAGCTAGGGCTGGCGCGGTGGCTCAGCGGTTAAGGCGCTTGACTGGCAAGCACGAGGACACGAGTTCGAACCCCAGCACCACATACAAAACAAAGTGTCTGAGCAAAGAAAGTCACACGAAAAAACTAAATAAAATTGATTCTCTCTCTTTCTCTTACTGTCCCTCTCTCTTTAAAAAAATAAATTCCTAGTTCATAGATCTAGAATCATCCTTGATGTTAGGAATTATAGTAGGACTAAACATTCTCCAATATTAAGTATTATGATCGTGCATGAAATTTTAGATGTAAACAGCAGGAACGATGTGCTAGATAAACTGATTTACTCATAAATTCAATGTGACTGGAACAAGAAAAATAGAAGGAAGTATAATCTGTTTTGTTCTCTGTGGCTCCATGTCATTTTACAAAAGCAAAGGTAATCAGCTCAACCAGGTGGAAAGAGTGTTCTCACGACTGAGAGCGACAGAAGTCCATTCCCAGGGGCGTGGACAGCGCACCCTGCCAGTGCATGAGCCCTGACTAGAAATGGCCCTGAGCTGAGGAGAGAGAGTGCAGCATGGGGGTCCTGAGTATGGAGTGATCCTGCTTTTAAATACCTGATCTAACACCAACAACCACCAATTTTATACTCTATCGTTCTGATTTTTTTTTTTTTTGTGCTGGGTTTGAACCCAGCAGTGCTTACCCACTGTTTTACTCAGCCTTTTGCTACTGTGACATAAAATACATGACAAGAACAATTTTAGACAGAAAAGTTTATCTGGGGGCTCACGGTTTCAGACCTCCCAGTCTGTAGAAGGCCAGCTGCTCTCCTTGGGGATTGAGGTGAGGCTGAACATCATGGTAGCAGGCATGGTGTCAGGGAGCAGAGAGCTCAAGGCATCACATCAGGAAGCAGAGCAGAGCGCGAAACTCTAGCCAGATACAAAATATATACCCCAGGCATGCCCCGCAATGAGTCAACTCCACACCCTACCAACATATAGCTACCACTTAATCCTAATCATGTCACCTTAGCCTTCCCAAATTGTCACATGTGAACATTTGGGGCACACCTCACATTCACACAATAATAATCATTAAGTCACATCCAAAGCCCTTTTTTATAATTTTGAGACACGGCCTCGGTAAGTTGCTGAGGCTGGCTTTGAACTTGTGCTCCTCTTGCCTCAGTCTCCAGAGCCTCTCAGATGACAGGCATGCACCCCTGGACCAGGCCGATCCTTCTTTAGTTGTTATAAATTAAAAGTGTGCACACAGGCTTCCTGAACCTTCCTTCCCTCAAGCGAAAGTATCGCCTGTGTCTGCTTTCACTTGAAACTGCCAATTCCCAACCACTGGATGTAAATATTGAGGTCCTTCCAGAACAAGCAAGATGCATGATCAGATTTTCATTTTACCAGTCATCTAGGAGAATGGGAAAGTTCTAAGGGTTAGAGGGAAACAGAGTGACAGGTGACAACCATAATCATGAAGAAACAGAGCAGTAAGAATACAGAATAGTAAAAGAATACAGAAAATGAAGGAAGAAAAGAAAAAGAGAAGGAGAAAAAGCAGGGAAAGAATTTAGCACAAATTTTCTGAGCAGAAGCCGGGGGTGATGGTGCATGCCTGTAATCCTGGTGGCTCAAGAGGTGGAGGCAGGAGGATCGCAAGTTCACAGCCAGCCTCAGCAACCTAGTGAGACCCTGTCTCAAAATAAAATGTAAAAAGGGCTGGGGTTGTAGCTCAGTGGTTAAGTGCCCCTGGGTTCAATCTCCTGTAGTTCCCCCTGACCCCCAAAATTGTCTGAGCAGAAGGTAAAAAGGAGGAGTTTTATTTTCAGGCTATCCACATGATTGCACCTAGTTAGATAAGGGTGATATAAAGGGAAATTTGAAAATAAAAGAATATCATGGACACAGACTTGAACATGTCATATTTAAATTACTGAGGTACAATATGTGGAATGTACACCTAGAAATTGGATGTATTATTCCAGAGCTCAAGAGACAGGTACAAGCAAAAGTTAAGAGATTGGAAAGTAACCGAATTTCAGATGTGTCTTAGTCATAAGAATGAATGAAACAGCTTCAAGGAGCTTAAAAGATTGCAGATGAAGAATGAATAGAGAATCTGGGAAACACTAATATTTACTGCCAAATATTTGCTAGAGAAAAAAAAATAGATTGCAAAAACCAAGAAAGAATTTTCTGAGTTTATTTTATAAATAAGAAAAATTTAGGTGCTGGAGCGGTGGCTTGGTGGTTACAGTGCTTGCCCGGCATGTGCGAGTACACAGGTTCAAACCCCAGCACCCACATACACAACTAAGTGTCAGAGCAACGAAAGCCATGTGAAAAAAACTCAATAAAAACTGATTCTCTCTCTCTCTCTCACTATCCTTCTCTCTTAAAAAAAAAAAAGAAAACTTTAGATGTCTACTAAGAATATTCATACTTCTATTGAGAAAAAGATATTTGTTAATGAAGACATTCAGATGCAATTTTAAAAACCTGAGTCTCCTGACTTGCATGTAAGTAGGAGTCATGAGTTCCTCACTACAGAAAATAGAAAATCCAAACAGAATGAAAAATCAATGATTTTTGTATCTGAAAATGAGGGTAGGAAATAAGCCAAACTGCTGCCTTCAAGGCTGGGGAGAGAGTCAGGTAGTGCTACACACCTGTAGTCCCAGCTACTCAGGAGCCTGAGGCGGGAAATTACCAGCCTGAGGCCAACCTGGGTAATTTAGCAAGACCCCTTGTCAGAATAAAAAAAAAGTTTTGGTGATGTAGCTCAATGCTGGATGGCTCCCGGTTTCAGTGCTGTGTGTGTGTGTGTGTGTGTGTGTGTGTGTGTGTGTGTGTGTTAGAGAGCTGAGCAGCCTTGCCTCGAATGAGCTGTTTTGCTAGTGGAAGTGGATGGGAACAGTGTCAGAGCAAGAAATCGATAAAGACTCAGTATGGATGGCACTGAAAATGAACCCAGCCTCGGGGTCCCCTGTGATATTGTAGTAGTTACCTCCCATAGTGCAACCAGGCTCCCATAGGAAACACCAGGGAGACTCTGTCGCCGGGTGTAGCAGGGCAGGGAAAGGCAGCTCTTTTGAGATACGACAGGACAGTCTTCTGAACAAGGATGACTCCAGAGGAGCCCCGGAAGCAGAGCCTGCGCTCCTGTGCGTTGGTAGAGTGTAACTGGCATGGGGAAGGGGACTGCCCAACTACAGACCACTTCAGCCCCAGCCTGTGACTAAGAGGGGGGAGCAAAGCAGAACGAAACAAAAGCAAAATCCACAGGCACAGGCTCGCTAGGAGGCTGAGGACCATTCACAGGATAATAGGCCACTTCCTGTAAATCTGAATGCTTGCATTCCTCAAAAGTTATGTGCTGAGCCTGGCAAGTGGCACACACCTGCAATCCCAGTGGCTCGAGAGGCTGAGGCAGGAGGGTTACAAGTTTCAGTTTAGCTTCTGCTACTTAGTGAGACCTTGCCTCAAAATCAAAAAGAAAAAGACTGGGGTGTGGCTCTGTGGCAGAACCTCCCTGGATTCAACCCCAAGTCCTGATGGAAGATGAAGGGTGAAGCCATATCCCCAGTGCAGCTGTATCAAGAGATGGGGGTTTTTGAAGACGGTCACGCCATCAAATCGCAGCCCCAGTGAACAGGAACAGTGCCTTTGCCAAAGATTTCAAGGGGGTTTCCTGCCCCTTCCGTTGGTGAGAAAACAACAGGTCTTGGCCTTAACAGATCCCAGAACTGTGAACAACAGCTTTCTATGGTTTCTAAATCCCCCAGGATATGTCATTTTACTACAGTAGCCCAAGTGGACTAAAACAGCTCCCCGACCCCTCGCCTTTCCACCACATTGTTAAATGCAGTTCCTCTTACCTTGTACATAAAGTCATTTTTGGAAAAAAATTAAAAAGCAAACTAAAGACAATGCTCAATTGAAGGGACAAAGTAGTTATCAGAACCGAAGGTGGCAGGAATGTTAGAATTAACAAAGGGAATTCTAAAAGTCTTATTAATATGCTAAGGGGGGGGCTGGAGTGGTGGCACAGGGGTGACTCAGCAGTTTCGGCGCTTGCCTGGCAAGCACGAGGACCCGGGTTCAAACACCAGCACCACGTACACAACAAAGTGTCTGAGGAATGAAAGTCACATGAAAAAGTAAATATAGATTGCTTCTCTCTTTCTCTAAAAAAAAACAAAACAAAAAATATGCTAAGGGGGTTAATGGATAAACTAAACAGCAGGCAAGACCAGACAGGTAAAATAAGACCCAACTATGGACTGTGTACATGGAATTCACTTTAAATATGATGATACATAGGATTGGGTGTGGTGGCACGCACCTGTAAATAATCAGTGACTCAGGAGTCTGGCACAATCAATTTAGAAAGACCCTTAATTTAATTTCAAAATTAAAAAATGAAAAGGGCTGGGTACGTAGCTCAGTGGTAAAACTGACCCTGGGTTCTATTTTAAGTACTAAAAAAACCTTACATATATAGGTCTTAAATCTAAATGCATGGAGAAAAACACACCATCCCTACACTAATCATATGAAAGGAGTAGCTATATTAATTTCAGACAGAGAAGACTTCAAAGCAAAATTATCAGAGATTAAAAAGAGTATTATATAATTCTTCAAGGAGAAGTAATAACCCTTCTCATACCATGAGACAGAAATTAATAGAACTGCAAGGAGCAAAAGATGAATCTACCATTATAATGTGATATGAACACCCTTCTGTTAGAAGTGGATAGATCCAGTGGCACAAAATCAGCGACAAACTAATTCAGCTCACCGACAGGATCAACCACTGTGTGCAACTGAATGCAAAATCCACAGGCACGGTGCTGAAGCAGTGGCTTGGCGGTTAGGGCGCTTGCCCAGCATGTGCGAATACACACACAAATGCAAGTAAGTGTCAGAGCAAGGAAGGCCAGGTGGAAAACTCATTGACTCTCTCTGTCTCTCTGTCACTGTCCTTCTCTCTTAAAAAAAATCCACAGCCATGTGCACCTTAAGTCATTTTGGTCAACAATGGATTGCATTTATGATGGTCCCATGAGGTTATAATGCAGCTGGGAAATCCCTGTTGCCCAGCGACTGGGCCGCTGTCATCATGTTAGGGCACAATGCCCTATCATGTTTGGGGTGATGCTGGTGTAGATGACCTACAGTGCTGCCAGTCACATAAACGTACAGCAGGTAAAGTTATGTACGGCACATAACTTGATATTGATGATAAACGGTGCTACTGGTTGATACGTTCACTATCCCATAACTTTAAGGTTGTAGAGTCTCTTCCTTGATTTCTGAAGTTCAGGCCTCGGCCATTTGTCAAAATTAGTCCAAGCCCTTCCTAGAAGCATTCTCTCAAGGATGTTATTCCCACTCCAGAAGAGCACTAGATGAACAGAAATCCTGTTTTATTGAATAAGAGTCCCTTGTCTAAGACCTAAGAGAATAAGAAGCATGAGTCATGTGGTCAAGGGGAGGTGTCTTGGCTTTGGAGTCAGAGGTGATCCTGAATCCCAGTTCAGGTGCTTAATAGTTGTGAGGCTTTAAACGTGTTCCTTTACACAAGACAGTTATATAAATCTCATCTACAAGAAAAGAAACAATGACAAAGAGTGCCGAAATGCCAGCAACTCTTCAGCCTTACTTCTGTCCATATCCTGACAACGTTGATGCAGGGTTTTTGAGATGAGGCCGGATTCTCTGTTCCCGCCGGTGAGTGGAGTCTGGGCCGCTACAGATTCCAGCAGCCAAAACAGCCCGCTTCTAGTGTTTGCAGCGATTCCCAGATAAAACTGGGAATTTGGGCTTGTTGCAGGTCCCTCAGGTCACTGCAGCCCAAAAGTGTTAGCAGCTAATCAGCTAAGAGCTGGGATTTCCGTGACGCGTTGCAGCTCTCAGTGTGGAAATACATCCCGGGAATTCGGCACCGATCTTCTGGGTCCTTGTCTCGCAAATTTGAAGAATAAAATCCACGGACAACCACGGAAGGAGGAGTAAAAGGAGTAGGATTTATTTAGGAAGAAGAGCAGAGACTCCGCAAGGCAGAGGGGTTCCTGGAAGCAGGATACTGTCTAATGGAGGATAGGCCAGAGGTTATATTGACTTGGTATGAGCATAATTAACATTCATGCAAAGCAGGTATTGAGAAATGCCCTCAACTCCATTGGTTAAAATCTATGTAAAATAGGCATTGAAACTGGTCCAGAGCACCATTGGTTAAAACAAAAGGTGGCAAATACTTCCTAGTACCCACCTGTGACCACCCCCATCTCTTAATCGGGGACTAGGGTGAGCCTCAAGGTCTTTTTGCATTTGAAGGCCCTGGGCAAGCCTGTGACCACCCCCACCTTAGTTGGGATAAAGGTGAGCCTCATGGTCTTTTTGCATGTGAAGGCCCTGAGCTTGCCCTGTCGATCACTCTCTGCCTCTACCAGCTAGCTCTTGGATAGGGGCCCTCTGTCCTGACTACCTAGCCATTTCACTGTCTCTCCTAATCTGTCTCTACGTGACTTTACTCCTCCTCCTGTCAAAATGCAGAAAATGTTTCTCAAAACTTGTGCCTGGAATCTCATTTGCTATGGGTCACAGAAAGTTGTGATTATGAAAGAATTAGTCAGGTACCTACATTCACAAGACATTGAATACTTGTGTTTTGGCTTTCAGAACCCTGCCATCTCCAAGAGATCAGGTTCCTGTTGGAGGATGAGATATCATGGGGAAGAGAATCATGGTGTTCCAGCTGACAGTCAGTTCATCCTCTGAAGTTCAGAAATCTTCTCAACCATCAGCTAACCAACCACATGCAGCTGAAAGACCCCAGTGAGTCCAGTCTAAATTAATGACCAATCCAATCATGAGCTAACAAGTTTTAGAGAGGCATATTATCCAGTGACAGATAACTAATATATCCTTTATAAACAGGAAGCCAAGATTCAATCACATGTTATGCAGAAAGTATATGGAAAATACCAGGTGCCTTATAGATATTGATTTTTCTTTTCTTTTTGGTACTGAGCGTTGAACCCTGGGGTGCTTAACTGCTGAGTCATCTCCTTGGCCCTTTATTTTATTTTATTTTGAGATGGAATCTTGCTAAATTGCTTAGGACTTTGCTAAGTTGCTGAGGCTGACTTTGAACTTGGTATATTTCTGCCTCCGCCTCCCGAGATGCTAGGATCACAGGGGTGCGGCACCGTGTCTGGCTCTCTTTTCTCCTAATTTAAAGTTGAATCTTTTGATAGATGGCATTGAACTAAACAGAAAAAACCGTGTAGACGTGTATGCATATGATTTGCACTAAAATTCTTACAGTACCTTATACTACAGAAGGAAACAGACATCACAGTCCTGCCGTTAGCCTCAAAGAAAACTGCAAAATAAATTTTCTTTTAGTCTGTTTAAACTCTAGAGTCTAAATTGCTGAAAGGTCTGAAATCAGGGGACATCCACCTCCTGGAACACCCATCTTTCTTTCTTTGCTTTCTGATGTTCAATTTCCAACAATTCAAAAGAAGACAAAAATAGGTGTGGTGGGGCATGACTGTAATTCCAGCAAATTGAGAGACTAAGGTAGAAGGATTCGAGCCCGCTTGGACAAACTGGTGAGATTCTGTTAAAAAAAAAAAAAGAAAGAAAGAAAAGAGTGGGGCTATAGTTCAGTGTCAGTGGTAGAATGATCCTAGTTTCAAGCCCCAGTTTTGCAAAAAAACAAAAAGCAAAAAAGAAAACAGAAACAGACTCCTAGAACGGGCTAACCTGTCATTCTGGCCTCACTCATTCCTGGATTGGATGCAACCCACTGTCACTCAGATGGTAGACTCACTAGGCTCAACGTCGGGGGCGGGGCCTAAGGCGCCGTCCAATCAGAGACGCTTGAGTGAGAACTGTCCAATCCAGAAGCATCCAGTGTGGAGGGGGCGGGTCTCCACGCCGGTGGCAGTCTTTGTCTCAGGACCCCGCCATTCCTCAGGTATTCGGCCGGGGTTTCTCTCGCGTCTCCGCTACTCCGGTGCCGGCAGATCCGCTGGGAGAAGGCGGGGCGCCCCGGAAAGTCTGGAAATGGTGAGTTTGGCGTCTGAGGACCGGAGGGCGGCGGTGGGGCGCGGACTGGCGTTGGCGGAGCGGGAAATGGCGGAGGCGGACTCCGCGCGGGCCTCCGCTGAGTCTGCTACCGGAGCCCGGCTGTGGGGCCCTCAGCTCCGAGCCCGCGGGCCGTCCGGTGAGGGTGGTCAGCAGCGGGCCCTCGAGCTCCTGTCCCTTCAGCCCTGCCTGGGCGTCAGGGGGCCAGCCAGTGCGGTGACGGGGCCACGCCGCAGCCGTCACCCGGAGAGGCAGCCGTGGTTTGGTTTTGGTTTTCGGTGCTGGGGGTTGAACCCAGGGGCGCTTCACCAGTGAGCCGCATTCCCAGCCCTTGTTAGATTTTGTTTTGAGACCGGCTCTCT
The DNA here is from genome assembly GCA_004027875.1 of Aplodontia rufa. NCBI lineage: Eukaryota > Metazoa > Chordata > Mammalia > Rodentia > Aplodontiidae > Aplodontia > Aplodontia rufa. The sequence goes on from PVKS010002529.1 coordinate 40,577, forward strand.
TAAGTTCTTCGGGCCTTGCTAGGTTGATGAGGCTGGCTTTGAACGTGGGATCCTCCGCTCAGCCTGTGATTGTAGGCGTGTGCCACCACGCCTGGCCCAGCGTCTGCATTTACACCTCGTGTTATTTTTCGTATGGTTGGATTTATGTAGCCTTTTCTGTTGCTCTTAATACAAAATGTTCACATGTTTTCGGCTTCGTTTATGGATTTTGTTTGTGTTACGACTCCTTGGTCGTTATTATCGCAATATTATAGTTTCATGTTGTACATTAGTGTCAGGTAATGACACTGCTTCATTTGCTATTATAAAATCAAGAGATTTTGGGGGGCTGTTTTAATACCCAGATGAATTTTAGAAGAACCTTACATTTCCCTTTTTCCATTAAAATACAAGCATGTTGAAATTTTAGTGAGACTATAGACTAATTTGGTGGAAAATGGTCATCTTTTTAATGATGGGTTTTATCGACACACATGGTGTGTATAGTTGTCTTCTTTCGTGTACTTCTGGAAATTTTTATTTTCTGATAAATTCTGCATCTTCCCTTTAAAAGCATGTACACATGTGAAGTTTCATATGAATATAGCATCTATAGAATACTTATGTGGTGTTTTATACTATTTGTTGAACTGGATGTAATGTGACCTAAAATGTGGGTGGGCCCTAGAAATCATTTTCCTCACACTGTGTTATTCTGTCTTAAATGTACATCCTCTTTTTCCCTCCCTGGGATTTCAAATGTTTGGATCAATATTACTGTATCCCAATATTTTGTCATGGTTCACATTTGCAATCTTTTTTGTTTGTTTGGTACCAGGGATTGAATTCAGGGGTGCTTAACCACACAGCACATCCCCAGCTCTATTATTTTTTATTTTGAGGTAGGTTCTTGCTGAGTTGCTTCCGCTGGCTTTGAATTTGTAATCCTTCTGCCTCAGTCGCTCAAGCTACTGGGATCACAGGTGTGTGCCACCACACCTGGTCATTTCTATAGTCTGTGCTGCTGGCAGAATACCATATATCTTCTGTAGTCAGTTTTCATAACAAGAAAACAGCTTAAAAATTCCACCTGTATTTCATGAGAATTGTTCCATATCTTTATCAATAGTGTTTAATTTTATCTAATTTTATTTTTGATTTCTCTAATTTCTAAAGATTTGCACTTTTATGATTATTGAACACACATCTCATAAAATGGCTGTGCATTTTCTTTCCTGCTTTTATTTTGGGGCCTCTATTTTTTCCTTTCTTATTAAAAGTGGTTATATGTGAGGTATTTTCTCCCACTGTCACTTCTTTTGTACCATCTAATGGTATCATTTGATGAATGATATTTTAATTTTAATGTCCAATTTACACATTTTTCCCATGTCATTTTGTGTAACTTTGAAAAGCAGTAAATTTTTGTGTGATTCTTGGGATTGAAACACCAAGGGTGCCCTTCCACTGAGCTATATCCACATCCCTTTTTTAAGTTTTATTTTGAGACAGACCCTTACTGATTTGCTTAGGCTGGCCTTGCAGTTGAAATCCTCCTGTCTTAGTAGCTGGTATTGCAGGTGTACACCACTGCATCTGCCCTAAAACTCTCTCTCTCTTTTTAATAAAAAGTTGAATGTTTTATATTTTGTTTTTATATTTTAGTATTATTAGCTCTGCAACGGTTTATTAGGAAATATGAGGAATGAGTGCAATAGCATTTTTTTGGGGGGGGGGTTGGGTCACAGAGGTACCTCATCATCTCTGCAGCTTTCTTTGGAAAAGATACTATTTTTTTTTCCTACTTGTTTGCAGTGCAAACTCTGTCAATATCATTGTCTGAATGGCAGGTGTCTTTTTAAAGGATCTTGCTTGAATTCCACAGGTCTAATTATTCATTTCATAATGATGTAAAATGATTGCTTTGATTTTATAACATATAGCCACATGTGGCCTATGATCTTTCGGTTTGTGATGGACTTTGTATGTATTGATAGCTATACAGTGTAGGTGTGCAGTAGGTGTTATAAATGAAATCAAACAGGTGGTCAGATGTGGGTGAGCAAGGCGGAAAATTTACTTCTGCCCAAGGATGAAAGAATGCACGCCCAGCAAGGAAATCAGGGGTTCTTAATTCCAACCTGATGTGATGCTGCCCTTTGCTCTCATTGGAGGAGCTCAGTTGTACAATCTGCACAGTTGGTTAAATAAGGTGGAGGCAGGTGCAAAGAGGAAGTAGGCATGACTGGGAGAGAGTGGCGGGGTGTTGTTGGAAAGCTGTAAACACATGTGGTAAGGGTCACCAGAAAGGAGCTCAGTGACTCAGCAGAGGTCACGGGATGAGGATGGGTGGGTATCAGAAGGGGTCCTCAAAAAGAGGTGGAGGGAGTTACTGTCTTCAAGGTGGAGGGGGATCTAAAATGGAGGTGTGTTATACATCACAATCTTTCAAGTTTGATAGAAAAGACATAAATCTTACATAGGTGTGACATCTAGGGGTCAATACATTCTACATTGTGTTTGCCCGAAATGTGTACCTACCATTAAATTAGGTACTACTTTATATATACGTATATATTACAGTTACATATAGTTAATGTATAATTTTTACTTCTCAAATTAACCAGATTTCTTTTCAATGTAATTTGTCTTTTAAAAGCAGCAGCATTTAACATTGCTGACACCCTCTGTGGATATGTTTATTTTTAAGTCTTTAAATATATTTTGCTCTTTTGCTTAGGATTTTCTTTCCTTTTCTCTCTTTTTAATAAAATTTGTCTTTTCCAGACTATTGAGACATAATTAGCTAGCTAGTAAGTTCTTAGATTCTCTTCTAGTTTAGTTATTTAAAACTATATGCATCCTTTTTAACCTCAGCTTTAGATGCATTCTATTTTTTATAGATTTATTGTAGCATAAATAACATATTTTTGAAACCGGAGTTTAAGATGAAAGTAGATTCTCTGCTTCCCCAATTTCTTTCTAGGTTCTAGTGTCACAAATTTGAAGAATAAACTATGGACAGTGACAGAAGGCAAGAGTGATTGGAGTAGGATTTATTTCAGTGAGAAGAAAAGAGAATGTTTACAAAGTGAGAAGGGAACTGATAGCAAGAATCTCGTCTGGTTTTTGCTGATACTCCATAGTGTATATCTGTTGATGGGCCCCGGTACTTGCTAGAAACATTGATGTGGCTGCATCCCCATAGTATGCTGGTTTAACATCTTTTGTATATCTACCTAGGAATGGGATAGCTGTGTTAGATATGGTTCCATTCCTAGTTTCTTGAGGAATCTCCATTCTGTTTTCCAGAGTGGTTTTACTAATTTGCAGTCCTACCACCAGTGTATGCGTGAACCTTTTCCCTCGCATACTTATCAGCGTTTATTAGTATTTATATTCTTGATCATTGCCATTCTGACTGGAGTGAGATGAAATCTTAGTGTAGTTTTGACTTGCATTTCTCTGATTGCTAGAGATGTTGAGTCTTTTTTCATATATTTATTGGCCATTTGTGTTTCTTTTGAGAATTGTGTTTGGTTTGCCTGTTTATCAGCTGTTTTGCCTGGGTTCTAGCTTCTACTGCCCAAGGCTGTAACACATGTGTGCTGCTTCCCTCTCCTGATAGGGACTGAGGACGTGTCCCATCCATGTCCAAACACCTACCAAGTGTGACCACGATCCAGGCACCATCCTGCTCAACTGCCAGCGACAGATACAGAGTCCCACTGTGAATGACTGACCATCTGCCCGCTGTGGCCATGATGTGGATGCCTTCCCTCCCCACTGCCTGGGATGGAAACTGCCTGTATCTGAGTTCTCTCTTTCCTGTGCTGTGAATCATGTGCATCTGTTATGGCTGCTGGGCCCTGTGGAGACTATGCAGAGCAGAGGTTAAGCTAGCACATCCCTGGGTGGATCACTTCTACCCCACTCCCCTTTTTATGTCATGACGGGGAGGGGCTTTTAACAACTTTTGACTAGAAGCATTTCCCTTTCCCAGTTCCTTTTAGAAGGATTATTGAGACGTACCGTGACAGGGGTGCTCACTCTGGCTTAATTTATTGCTCTTTGAAGGTGGGGAGATGCCTATATTGATTGAATTTCCTGGGCAGCTGATCATTTGTGGGCTCCACGAAATGGTTGCCATGCCCACAACAGCTTGTGTCCACAATTTGGGTTAAACTATTTGATCTCTTTTAGTGACCCTGCTGATTTTGTCTTATAAGGCCTTAACCTTGGTTTATAAAGTCTTGAATAAAACACTTACATAGTTTCTAATAGCTAAAAGATCTATCATTTGGCATGAACCCAGCATCCATTAAAGTGCACATCTGGGTGGACTAAAGGCTGTGTGAAAACACCTGTTTGTTCTCACATACCCAGAAGGTAGGATTCCTGTCTCCCTTCCTTTTATGGGGGATCAGGAGCCTGATTTCTCAAATCAGCACCTAGCCCGCATGAGTTTCATATAGACCAACCAATGCACTGTTTTATAATTTTTTTACTTCTTGACACTATCAAGCCCTGGTCATCTTCTTTTTTGTCCTTTACTGTCTATAAAAATCAGTCACCTCTACAAATTTAAGCAGATTTTAATCACTTTTCTTAGTACAATAATGTACTTATGACTAAAAAAAAAGTTTTTGTTAATTTATTGAGTGGCTTTTTCTTTTTTCCCCATAGGGTGTTATTTCTCCGCATGTTTAGGGGTTGGTGAAGGGCCTGCTCCCTTGCTTTCAGAATAGGATATCTTCTGTGAGTCTGTGCTAAGTGAGTTGAAAACTGTGATGCTGTGCATCTTGTCCAGTCAACACATTTCTAAGCTATTTGCAGTTGGGTAGGGACACAACAGTAGTTCTAACCAATGAATCCCAAGCAAAGCATAGAAGTAACAGTGTCCCACCTGTAATATGGTCCACGTGCTTCAGGTGTAATGTGGTAGCACAAACAGGATTCTATGTCTTTGATATCCTGTGGAGCATCATGCACCCCTAGTTAAGTTGCATTAGAAGCTGAGTGAGAAGTCCTCTGAAGGCTCTGAGATAGGGTTAATATTTTGAATGGATAATTATTCAAATCCAGTGGGTCTTGCAATTGCGCCATCTTTTCCAAGCACATGGAGTAGAGCAGTTAGACATAGTGATTTGAAGTGACAAAAGTGCATTTCACGTGAGATCACAGAAGTTCTCAGGGCAGAGTCCTGGGAGGAAGACATGGGAGGATCATGTGCACACAAGTACAGAGAGACAAATGACGAGTGCCTAGCTAAATTTGGGGATAAAGTCAGTGCTCCACATGCACTGATGGTGGAAGGTAATGATCACATGCAAAAGATGAAAGTCGTAACTGGTGTGATCCTGTATTCTACAGAACTGTGAAGTGCTAACAGCGGTTTGGTAAAAAATACCATTAAAACCCTCTGTGTAGACATGGGAATGCCTTTTGCTCTCCATCTGAATTTCACTCTGAAACGAGCTCCTGTGGATTTGCTGTTCTCTAAATTTTTTCTTTCAGGATTTCAAGGGAGTATCCTCTGATGTCCTCTTTCCATCTCACTTTTGTGGCTTTCTTCCCTCACTTGCTTTAGCCCCTCACTCATTCAGTGCATGGAGCTGACTTCTCAGTCTTGGCAAATGCTGGAGGATATTTCATCTCCTGTGATATGGGACCCAGAGGGGTTGGAGAGTAGTTCCCATCTTCTGTATGAGGCAAGTTTGTGTGTCTTAACTGTTGAGGGCTCCATCAAAATGCAGAAATGTGAAGCATTTTTGAACACAAGCTAAGGAATAGCAGGAGCCATCAGAATTGAAAGCCTGTAGAGGTCGTGTGACCCAGTCAGCACTGTACTCCAATCACACATGCTCACGCTTAACCTCTTGGATTAAGTCAGCCATAACTGTGAGAGAATAAATTCATATTAATTTATTACATTAACTTTTCAAATTATTTTTTCTGCAACAATAGAAAATCAGATTTTCTTTAAACTATGTGACCAAGTAGGCATCATGCAAATGTAACAAAGCTTAAGTAGTAGCTGTCAGAGCAGTGAACAAAGTTGCAGGAAAATAGTATTGAAGCTTTGTTGATGATCCCAAGTGACAACAGCTTCATCAGGCAGCTGAGCCCTTGAGACAGGGTCTCACTAAGTTGCTGAGGCTGGCTTTGAACTATGGTCTTCCTGCCTCAACCTCCTGAACTGCTCTGATTGAGTTACTTTGATGACTTAGGCCTTAATAAGTTTTTCCTTTTAAAGCTAGTAGGGGCATACTTCATTATTTGCAATTTAACACAGTTTTAATCATCAGGAGGATTTCTACTCTCATCAGTTTCCTTACCACTCTTGTTTTAAATTTTGGAGTATCACTGATCTCTTTACAGTTCCTCACCTATTTACGGGAACGGGGCATTTTGCTGGCTAGTTTTTCTGTTACCTCTAGTTTTGGTTGAATTTGTGGTTGTGTCAATATTGAGGTCCCATTCTGTCCTTTTCTGGTTTGTAGGTTTTGGTGTCTGCTGAGCTTCCCATCAAAGTCTTTGACTTGGTCAATTAAGGGCTGTTGTGACTTGCTTGGGTCTGTTGCTGTCAGTGTTTTTTCTCCTCCATTGTGACATGAGATAGAAGTATGTTCAGTGAGAGCATTTTCAGAGTAAATTCAAATCCAAGTGTGAGGCATTGGGAAAAGAAACAGGAAAGCTTTAAAAGCGGAAAAGGGCTTGGGGCTTTGCTAGTGACCACTTTGACCTAGCTGAGGTCTCACTGGTCGGCTACTTTCTGAGGGGCTACTTTGTGCGTTTCTCAATGCTTTGTTGAGCCATGGGAAGGTGACACCTTTATCTCTCATGTAACAGTGGTCCATTAGCTGCCCAATCTCTCCTACAAATGAGCTGAGTGAGTGTGTAAAGATTTGAAAAGAAAAAAAAAATACTGTGCCTGAAAAATTAAGATTCAAGGCTTAATTTGAATTGCGGCCACGTAAGTTTCTGTCTTGCACATCTTTAACTGGGTTGATGGGTGTAGCCAGGCCCACCAAAGGATCTGTGTACTTCTTTCTTAGCAGTGTTCAGTGACATTCAAATCCCACTTTTAGTCCTCCTTTCCTCTAACTTTTCAAGGAATCAGCTAGAAACAGAATCTCAAAGAGAATTTAGAATGATTAGCAAAACAAATTACAATTCTAGGTGCTTCAGCTACTTCTGAGGTTAAAATTAATACTCATTATCCTAAGAGATCTTTCAGTTTGAAAGTTGGGGTTTTAGAAAATTTTCACTTAGAACTGTGTGGAACTGGGAACGATATACTTCCAGAGGGTATGTATCTATAAATATTGTAGCCATATGCTTCTTCATAATATTCTTCATATAAAAAGCCAAGTGCTTCTTTATGATTTCTCAGTATTATCTACTAAATTAAGTACACAAAACATCATTGTGGTAATTTTCTCTCCTAGAATTTTACAGTATTTAAGAATTTTGGAATTATTTTGTAACCGAAAGAAAATGATTACATTTCGCTAATTTCATATAATCACCATAGTTATTTTCATATATACTTTTCAGTTTTTGCACTCATTTTAAATTTGTCATTTTATAATGAGCAGAATAATGACAAATTTAGGATTTATGGAAGAAAAGTTCTGTTGGATTTATCCATGTCATCCTCATATCTGAAAAGCCCATAAGTCATATAAATAACAGTGTGACCTATTCATAGGGTACTGTCAGGAGGTTCAGTTTAATTGTGTTTAATAGTTATTCCACTGTCCTTTGTCCATTAGAAACACACCACAAGTCACTCATCATGCCATAGTTAAGATATATGATTTTTTAAGGGACATTCATCATTGTAGTGTGAAGACCGCCATGAATCCACTCCCCAGCAAAACTGATGAAAATTGCAAATAAACAAACAAAAAACCAACTACAGCAAAAACCAACTCTACAGTCGCTGATCCTAGAAATAGAGAACAAGAAAACAGAGGGCACCAGTAAAGGTAAAAATGAAGCTATAAAAGACAATATAAATGCATGTTTTTCTTTTTTCTTAACTACTTTAGAAAACAATAGTGTACAACTGTATATGTACACAGTGTATATTCCCAGTAACAAAAATAAAAATAAAGATAGGAAGACCTTATAGCATGTGGCAATTTTCATGGGATTCTACTCTATATTCCTTGACACATATTTTGGGGTTCCTAAAGAAAATGGGGACCCTATGTAGATTAAAGAGTCTCACATTCTCATTCACCCGACCCATGCATGTTCTTCATAGCCTGATTCAAAAATAACTCATTTATCCAGTTGCAGTGGCATGCACCTGTAATGCCAGTAGCTCAGGAGGCTGAGGAAGGAGGATTACAAGTTCAAAGCCAGCCTCAGTAACTTAGCAAGGTCCTAGGCAACTTAGCAAGACCCTGTTTCAAAATAAAAAAAATAGAAAGGTCTGGGAATGTAGCTCAGTGGTCAACCGTCACTGGGTCAATCCCCAGTACTGGGGCAGGGGTGGGGGCGGCGGAAATCACTGCTGAATAATAAATCATTCTCTGGACAATTTCTTTTCATTAATCTTGGATTGTTTTAACCTTTTGGCTCTTAAGAGTAGTTCAACTATAAATATTCATGTACAAATTATTGTGTGAACACATGTTTTTACTTATTTTAGGTACATTTCTAGGGATGAGTGCTGGTTCATCTAGTGATTCATTATTTAAGAAGTCACCTAGGTGCTTTCCAAAATGATTGCATAATCTCACATTCTTTTTTTTTTTAAACCTCTGCAATTATTAGTTTATTAGTATCATCTAGGACTCAGATGTTCAGTATTCCTCCTGAAATTACATAAACAAATGCAAATGGAAAGAATCCAAGTCAAAATTCTATAACAAACAACACTCAATCACAAAAGCGTGTACAATTACAAGAACACTATTTTAAAACACTGGCACTTTCAAGAGAACCATAATCTCAAAAACCACAAAATTGCCAAATTGTTCCCTAAACTGCTAAGCAGATAAACATGACTCTAATGAATGAGTTTAGATTGTTAGAAACATTTTTTTAAAAAGTTGGGTAATTGGAAGAGATTCAACATTTTTTTCCTCATGTCTATTTTGATTCACAAAGGGGCAAACCACAATACAGAAAAGTACAGCCAACTTCAAATGTGGCACTGTAATTTAAAAGCTGGCCCAATTAATTAAAAATACTTTTATTAGAGTCTCAGGTTTTCTCCAGTCCATGCTTAGATAAACGGGAAAAGGCATTTACAGCCCTTTCTGCCAGAACCTTTGCTGGGCCTAATCTCAGCTAAAATTTAACATGGCAGTCTTGTATTTTAAGCTCACGCTTTTGGGGATACGTTCTCAAGTCTTCTTTAATGTGGGAACTGCAAAACATAACTGCCATTACATGGTAATGGGAGTTAAGAATAGAGTCCTCATGTAAAGATCAGAACATAACTTTCTATTAGTCCTTCAAGGACAGACTTTCAGATTGTTTGAGTCTAACAAGCCCATGCTGTGGACAGAACTGGCTACTCTTCACTTGGTAAATGTAAGTGGCCTGTGTGAAATTTGTTATCAACTGATCAAGGTTTTGGAGTTTTTAGTTATGGATGAAAATGTCCTCAATTTAACTTTTATTTCCTCCATCACGATACACAAGGTGTGTAGACAAAAGTTTTTTATCATCTAACTATATGAAAAGATAAAACACTGTAATAACTCATGTGGTCTATAATGGGCAAAAGTAGGACTAGCTTCCCCTCAAGAAGAAAAATTTCAGACCTATGAAAAGGACAACAATACTAATTTAAAAAAATTGTATTTACTTAGAAGCATTCAGAATGTCAACAAAACAGCTGCAACTTTTTTTTTTTTTTGCAATTACAGAGTGGTATTCAGTTAACAGAACAACAATTATTTCTTATAAGCTGCATCAGAGACAACTGAAGATGAAAAAACTACCGTCCCCATATATAACTAATTTGTGCTGTGTACCAACAAGAACCTGCTTTAAATTTCCATGACATTTTACAACCCCCATACTGTACCAGGCAAGGTTAGTGGCTATTGAAAATACCACTAGGACAGGGCTAACTAAAGACACATTCCGTAGTGTGTTAACTATACAAAAAAAGACACTGTACAGTTTAAAAACAAATCTTACGCAGCCTTACATTTCAGTTTTTTTCTTTAAAAGGAGTGAGTTGTGTACAGGGGGGTTAAATGCTTTACAGACAAAAAAAACTGCACTAGAACCAACGTATTCATCATCATCATCATCCTCTTCATCTTCCTCCTCCTCCTTCTTTTTCTTGCTTTTTTCAGCCTTGACAGCTCCTTTTTTGCTGCATCAGGTTTTCCTTAGCTCGGTAGGCAGCAATACCCTCTTCGTATTTTTCCTTCAGCTGAGCAGCTTTCTTTTCATAAGGCTGCTTGTCATCTGCAGCAGTGTGATTCCACATCTCTCCCAGTTTCTTTGCAACATCACCAATGGACAGGCCAGGATGTTCTCCTTTGATTTTTGGGCGATACTCAGAACAGAACAAGAAGAAGGCCGACGGAGGCCTCTTGGGTGTTTTGGGATCCTTGAACTTCTTTTTTGTTTCCCTTTTAGGAGGGATATAAGTTTTCATTTCTCTTTCATAACGGGCCGTTTCTGCCTTTGCCATGTCTTCAAATTTTCCTTTCTCTTTAGCAGACGTGGTCTCTGAACACTTCTTAGAAAACTCTGAGAAGTTGACGGAAGCATCTGGGTGCTTCTTCTTATGTTCCTCCCGGGAAGTTTGCACAAAGAATGCAGATGATGACATTTTGCCTCTCGGCTTCTTAGGATCTCCTTTGCCCATGATTAGTTGTTTTTCCTCAGCGAGGCACAGAGCGCCCAGTGCCCGTCCGACTCTTACTTGCCCCGACGCTGTCTCTGGAGCTCAGTGCACTCATAATCTCACATTCTTGTCTAAGAGCAATAGAGTTTCCAGTTTTCTGTACACTTGATATTTATTTTTTCCTGTTTTCTCATATTTTTTAGAGTTTTTTTTTTGTAAAATTTGACAATTTTTTTATTTATGTGATATAAAACTGTGGCATTTGGACAGATAAAAGGCAAAATTCTTAGTAATTTATGACTGAGCAAAAGAATACAGGCACACTGCACCACACATGGGGTTTACCCAAGGTTAGGGTAAAAACAAATGAGAAATGTGGGGGGCAGTTTATACGACTTTGTTACTCATTGTTGACTGACCAATTTGAATAATTTAGGGGACTCATAATGATTTTATCACATTACTGGTAATATCATTTGTTGTGCAAAAATTTTCAAGTCCAATTTATCTTTTTTTTTCAATGCTGGAAATCAGTCAGGGCCTTGTGCATGCTAGGCAGGCATGGACTACTTGAGCCATAGCCCCAGCCCCTAATTTGTTTATTTTATTTTATTTTTTTGCATATACTGAATTTGTGAATATTTAATGCTGTCACCTTAATTTTTTATTTTGAAGAGAAAGAAAAAAAATCAGTTTTATCTTTTGGCCTTCGTTTCTCTGTCACTTGGTTGTATGTGTGGTGCTGGGGTTTGAACTTGGGTCCTTGAGCATGCGAGGCAAGCGTTCCAACAGCCGAGGTAACGCTCTAGCCCCGTTTTCTTAACTTTATTTGTGGAAGATCACTCCATTGAGTGATCCTGACAATCTTGTCAAAATTAAATTGACCATTGATGTAGAGTTTATTTCTACACTTTCAATTTTCTTCCAGTGATATATTTGTAGATCCTATTCTTTTAAACTCTTGTGAAGGTTCAAATACTATCGTATTTTAGGTGATGTCACCAACATACGCTCTGGGTCAAAAGTGATAGTTTTATATTAATTGTACTAGAAGTAAACATGAACAACTAGTAAGAAATATTCAAGAATTTTTTTTTTTTTTAAAGAGAGGGAAGGAGAGAGAAAGAATCAATTTCATTTAGTTAATTTTATATAGTTTTTCATCTGGCCTTTGTTTCTCTGACATCTAGTTGAGTATGTGGTGCTGGGGTTAGAACCTCATGCATACCAGGCAAGTGCTCCAACTCCTGAGCCACCGTTCTGGCCCTCAAGTAAAAAAATTTAAGCATTTTTAAAAAACATGTTGCATATGGTAAAAAGAAGAAATCCACTAAATTGTGCAATTTTTCCTAAAGATGATTCTGAGTAAGTTCATCAAATATTTGTTTATCAGGATAGTCATTGTGTCCTTACTGGAAAATACTTTATATTTTTTACAAACATTTTCTCTGATAAACCATCAAATAATAATAAATTATCTAATAATCTTTGAACCTTATTTTTTTGTGGTGCTGAAGATCAAGCACAGGGCCTTGCATAGAATAGTTAAGTGTTCTACCACTTAAGAAATGCCACCCATGTCCCTATGAGGCTTATTCAAACACGCAACCTAAAGAATATACCAAATTTAACATCTATGTCTGTGTAATTCTTGCAGCTCATCCTATTTAATTTTATTTGCTGTTTATACTTAAATTATATGTAATCCACTATTTTATACATACATATATATGAATATGTATGATATATAGTGTAATATGTAGCACAATAGTGTAATATGTACTACATATAGTACAATGTAATCTAACATAGTAATGAATTTAATACATTATATATGCCTCATAGTATATCTGTTATATAGTACATATAAGAGGTAGTACATATATTGTAGTATTGAATTGCATACATTTTAATTTTAATTTTTTTTTCATGAGAAGGACAGTGTGACAGAGAGAGACAGAGAGAATCAATTTTTATTGAGTTTTTCACATGGCTTTTGTTGCTCTGACACTTAGTTGTGTACGTGGGTGCTGGGGTTTTGAACCCATGTACCTGCTCATGCTGAGCAAGCGCTATAACCACCAAGCCACCGCTGCAGCCCTGAATTGCATACATTTTAAACATATCCCCCAAAGCTTTAATGAGATTAAGTAATTGAAAATTAAATTCTGTCGATGTGTAGGATGGATTTTGGGTGGAGGGTACCAAGAATTGAACCCAGGGATGCTCAAGCTTCAAGCCACATTCCCAGCCTTTCTTATATTTTTCTTGAGACAAGGTTTGGCCAAGTTGCTTAGGGCCTCACAAAGTTGCTGAGGCTGGCTGTGAACTTGCAGTTCTGCCTCTCCCGAGTTGCTGGGATTACAGGCTTGTGCCACCATGCCTGCTAGGAGGATTCTATTTATTTGTTTGTTTGTTTGTTTATTTATTTATTTATTTTTTAAAGAGAGAGGGACAGTGAAAGAGAAAGAATCAAGTTTTATTTAGTTCTTTAATGTGGCTCTTGCTCCGACTTCACTGTGCTCGTGGTGCTAGGGTTCAAACCCGCGTACTTGTGCCTGCCAGGCAAGCGCGCTGTATCCGCTGAGTCACTACTCCAGCCCGTAGGATGGATTTTAAAAACCAAAAAAACAGCACACAACAAGTTTTTCCTCATCAGCAGCTTGGTGTAGGTGATCCTTTCTCCACTGATCATGGGAAGCTACTTAGTTGAGTAATACCTGCCTGGCTTGTTTACAGTCAAAATGTGAGAATTAGCATCTGTCTCCAGGAGAGAATTAGTCTCCAGAGGAAGTTCAGGAGGAGAACACAGAAAAATATAACAAGATAACCCACACAGTTAATTATTGGAGAAAGTAGTTTAAGGCAGATTTTAAGTATGTTAAATATCAAGATACACTTCAGACAGAGAGAAAGCCTTGGAATTAATTAAAAAATTTTAGTGCTATTCTATGAAGTCTGTGGTTAACCTGGCACACATAAAGAAGACAGACAACCTGGTCACATAAAGACTAAATCAACAGCGGCTGGAGTGGTAGCTTAGTGGTTGGAGTGCTTGCCTGGCATGTGTGAGGACCCGGGTTCAAACCCTAGCTCCACATACACAATGAAGTATCAGAAACAAAGGCCAGATGAAAATATAAATAAATTTGATTCTCTCTCTGTCTCTTTAAAAGAAAGACTAAATCAGCAAGTGTCTATCCAGATATCACTCCACAAACTGTAGGTTTCTATCAATAGAAGCTTGAGGTTCCATTAACACTCTTTAGGAGAGGGGTAGTGAAATTCTACTTTCTACCTCCCAGTTCCCTGTGCTCACTCACATTGCTTTTTCCTTTCAATCTTAGTGTTATTAGCAAAGGTGCCAGACATCCATAATTATAAAATTTGATAAAGATCCAACAAAGTCATTATTCCTTATCCGTCTATCGAGTATGCACTTTTAAGGGAATAGTATTTTTTTTGTCCATCAGAGGAAGCATTTTTAAAAATATTTTTAAGCGGGAAGAATTTGTTCTTCCAAGTTGCTGGGAGTTATTCTCACTTATTAGTCTAAGAAACACCCACAAATTATAATTGTTTACCTTGGTATAATCATTCTAGTTGTTTTATGAAGTTATGAGTTGCAGACATTAGTAAATTTTAACAATATGCAGAATCCAAGTGCATATCCAATTCCCTTTAAACATGAATTTATAAATTTTTCTTTAATATGAATAATATAAGGACAATAGATAATTGTCAGATACCTAGGATAATATTTCATTCAAAACAGATAAAACATCACTATATTCATTTCTTAAATTCTTTTGTTAGATAACAAAGTTATAGCATAATTTTTGTTATATCATTTCTTTCTGTTTTTCATTTTCCAAATATTCTGTTGCCATAACTTTAAAGTCCTACATGCTCGGCATAGAGAATAAGAATAAAAACATTGTGAATGTGAGAACCAGTTTCATCATTTTCATGTTGCCAGGTCTGAGAGATCAGAAATGTTGTCAGTCAGTAAAATTTGGTTTAAGTGTGGGCTCTGAAAGTGGAGAGCTGGAACTCAGTTTCTGTCTCCACCACTGACCATGTTCCTGTCAGGCTGAATTTCCTCCCTACTGTGCTATGTGATGCCCCACTATTATAAATTTAATGTGCTCTTATAATACAGCTTTCTTTTTTTGCATTTTGTTAAAAATGTGATCCCTTTGTACTCTTGGTGTCTGTTAGTATTTATTTTTATTTAAATTAGTATAGATATATCATACATTTCTTTTCATTTGTGATTCCCCCCCTATAACTCATATTTGGAGTTGTTTCTGTTAACCTATTTAGATTAATTTCTTACAATTAAGTTTGAGATTTTGCTCTTTCAATGCATATATCCCACAGTCATAAAATCTATTCCTAGTTTGAGGCTATTACAAATCCTTCTGCATGGAAGCAAGTTGCATGGAGATTTATGTTACTTAGTGGAGATACTCCTAGATAATATTCTCATAATCTAGTGGATCGTTTGGTATCTCATTTAAAAATTGTTAGGCTTTCTGCTCTCCTACACTTTCTTACATGGGCTTTCAAATTTTCCGTTTTTATCCTTGTGATACAGATTCAGTCTGTGAAATATTTCCATACCATTTTTATCACCATGCCTGTGGCGTATATTCACATTTCTCCTGTGATGAGAAATTAAAAATAGATTGTTGGTCCCTGATTTCCTGAGTTCAGTCCTCAACCATTTCCCTAATCTATTCCCAGTCCATCCTCGAAGTTTCAGGAGCATTCTCTCAAGTATATTATTCCCATTGGTGAAGAGCATTGTATGAACACAGATCCTGTTTTTTTAAATGTCACATCCAAGACATAAGAGAATAAGGAAAATTGCATTAGTCATGTGGTCTAGAGGATATGTGTTTGGGTTTTGGTGTCAGGCAGAAATAATCTTAGTTCCTGCCCATCTGTCTGCATAATAGCTGTGCGGCTTTGAACACAGATGTTCCTTTACTTCCGTTTCAGAAACCTAATTTATAAGAAGTGGCAGAATGATGCTGCCAGAATGTCAGCAGTTATTTACATGTTCCCATTTCTGTGAATTTGGTAATGTGATTTTATTTTGCTGTTGAAATGCAGAATTTGTTTCCAGATCCGTGGATCTGATATTTTTATTTTCTATGGATCATATAAAGCTCTAGCTACATGTTGTTAGTATGGCACCTGGACTTGAAAGGTCTTGATTTCTTTTGTTTTCAAACCCTGCTTTCTCCATGATAGCAAGCCCATGTTAGCCTACTAGAGGACGGGATTTCCTTCCTTGTTGGAGTGCCCTGGTTTCTTTCAGGAGCGTCACTCCTGCTTTTTTGAGCCTGAGGAGAAATATTGATAAGAAAGTGTATTTCTTTATTCTCACTTATAAAAACAGGGGTCCATGCCCTTCACCTCCCTGAGGTCAGAGGAGCCATAGTTTGCAAAGCAGGAAAGTGGCTGTGTGATTGGAGATGTGCTGTAGTCTTCAGATAGAGTTTTGAAGATGTAGTTCCAAAGTATATGTGCTTCATTAGCAGTTCAGTATTGGTCAAATGATGACGATATGCAGAACATGCCGGGTTTTATGATCATAGTCGCTTTCAGCTCTTTCTTACAAATTTTAAATGTAAGTACTAGAAAATTTAAAATGACTTACGCCTTAACGTTTTATTTGTATTGGGTACTAGGGGATTGCTTCCCAGTTCAAAGTACAAATTTCCTTCTCACAACACCAGAGAGCAGAAAACTTTAATGAAAAATTTAAAGTAATTGTCATTACATTATTTCCACTCTTAAATGTGTGGTGATGATTGAGATGATTGTCAGGATAGAGTCCCATCTCCATGTGTGGTTTCCCTGCATGGCAGTTGCTGTGGTCCGTAGGGCACTAGATCCTCTTTCCTCTCCTGAACTTTCTGAATGTGTGGAAAGCAACATCTCAAATCCAGAATCCTGTCTTCCCAATTCAGTTTTTCCTTGGTCTGGGAATATAGTATACATTTTTGCATCTCTTTATCCAAATCCCTAGGGCCAACTTCCCATAAAAGTATAAGCTATTTGTTTCTCATATTTTATATTTTCCTCCAATTACTGGATGGCACTGTTAAAAGGATTTTTTTTTTTTCTGTTAGTGACAAAAGGAGAAAAGAAACAAACATTGTTTTATAAGGGGTCAAGTGATTCTTTCACGGGCAGACACAGTATCAGAATGTCTTTGAGTTAAGATTCCACATTTACAGTGTGATGTTTCCTGGTCCCATCCTCGGATCTTTTTCTGGTCCTGGGTTTCAGAACTGCTTGCTATGCGGTGCCCACAGTTGGCATGTCCAAGATCTTTGCAGTGTCTAGAGAATTTCAGTCTGTGGGTTTCCTCCCTAGAGAGAAACAGTATGAAGTATGGGGTGGAGCCTCTCAGGGGAGTAGCTGGGTGACCTGTAGCTTGGAGGAGTCTCCCAGCAAACCCTTCATTTAAAAGCACTTCAGATTCTTCTTCTTGGCTAATGTGAATAGTGCTATACTGAAAATGGGATAGAGGACGTATCAGATATTAAACTGATAAGAACAGATACTACACTTGATCTTAGCCAAAAGGCCGAGAAGCGATACTATAGTGAAAATGGGAGTATAGCTGTTTCCTTGAGTTACTGATGCCAATTCCTTTGGATATGTACCCAGAGTTATTTTTACTGGGTCATATGTTAGTTCTAAATCTAGTTGTTTAAAAAATCCCTTCATACTCTTTTCAAAATTGACTTTACAAATTTGTATTCTCATGAAAAGTGTACAAAGGTTTTCTTTTCTCTACATCCATATCTCCTGGAATATTTGTTATCTTTCCACTCTTTGATAGTAGCTAGTCTTACAGCTGTGCTCAGGATGCAGGAGGTCTGCTATTTGACTTGTGTGTTAAATCCCTGATGCAGGTTTGTGAGAATCCAGTCTGTCAAGAAGCATCTGGAATAATGTACAATAAACCTCTCTGGAAATATGCATGAATCTATGCTGTTTAACTCCTCTCTACTTCTGCTAGAGGTTGTAGACCAAGGAAGTGCTTGCACCACCAATGTAAAACCATTTGTTTTTGACCTGGGAAGATTTGCACTGGCTCAGTAAACTGAGCTTGCAGAGCTTGGGGGTTTAGGATGTAGTCCCTTGTATGGAAGCTGTTAGAGATGTGGCACTTAGTGAATGGAGAATCTCTTCCAGGAGGAAACGGCAGGCCTGGATTTGTTATAGAGAGCTCAGAAGTGCTGAATTCCCACCAAGCCTGTAAGTGGTAACACCTTTTAACTCCTTGATGAAAGCTAGAGAGTGGCTCAATGCGCAGCAGTATTACTTAACAGGACATCCTAGCAAATCTCCCCTAGGCATAAACCAGGTCCTTTGAAATTTAACTCCCTTTCTGCATGGATTGAAGTCCATGGAAGTATTTGTATGGCCATAGAAAATCACCACTTTCTTCTGTGGCCTTGAAACTTGTTTATGACTATACCCTTCCTCTTCCAGCACTAGGTAAATTAAGATCTAAACCGCAGGAGACTTCAGAGTTGGAAGTGCTTGCTGTATGTTTGGTCCCAATCTACCTCTCCTACGGGGGACACTGACCGTTGGTGATTCGTCCCAATTATACAGCACATTGTTTAAGGCTGGACTAATGCCCAAGTCTGGTTTTTCTTACAGTTGATGCCAGATGTTTTCTCATTTTTGCAATGTTTTAAAGTCTTAACTCATTTATTGCTTTGTCTAAGAGAAAGTGTTTATTCAAAGTTTCCATGTGTGGATGGAGAATTAGGAGCCTGTTATTCTGCTGTGTTTCTGACCTCATCCCTCCTTTAATGTATGCCATTTATGCTGTGGTAGAGGCTACCCCAGGGTTGTGCACACTCTGAACACACACTCCACCACTGAACTCTAGCATCAACATCTGCCTTTACATTTGGTCGTTATCGTCTGTTCACGTTTACTGTTCTTCATGTTGCTGGATACATATGTGCCTTTCTGTGTACTTAACGATATTAAATAGCATTTTTATATGCTTATGAATTCATGTGTGGATTTTGTTTGTGTTGTGATTCCTTGGTCTTTATTATTTCAGTGTTATAATTTCATAGAATCCATTAGTGTCACTAAAGGATAATAACCGCCTTCTCTTGTAATTCAGAAGTTTCTTGACTAATTTTATATATATTTAATACTCCAGATGAATTTTAGAACTTTTTGCTTTGGTTCGTTCTAACATTAAAAATCATGATAAAAGTTTGATGGAATAATATTGTAGATTAATTTCAGAGAAGTAACTTATTTGAAATCATAAATTCTATCATATATACAAATGGCATGCAGAATTGAGCTTTTGTATGTTTTTCTTATTTGTACATATTTATTTCTTGAATATGTATTAAAATTTCCCATGTATGTGACATCTATATAAAACTTATATAGTGTTTTGTACTATTTGTTAAACTGGATGTAGTATGACCAAAAATGCATTTGGCTCCTAAAAACCATTGTCCCCAGCCTTTAATACTTATTTCTTCCTAAATGTACATGCCCTTTTCTCCATGCCTTGTTTGCACAAATACTGTCCTAACCTCATATATAGTGGTTCACATGTGTAATAATTTCTATAAGCTTACACTTCTGATTGGGGTTATACTTTTTCCAAACTGTATAGATTGACAATTAGCTAATGAGTTCTTTTTAGTTTACCTATTTTAGAGTATATGATTCCTTTTTAACGTCAACTGTAGATGCATAATACATTTTTCAGGTGTATTGTATAATTGACATAATTACTTGTACATGCTTAAGTTACGTACTTTTATCTTTTGATATGTCTACATCCATAAACCCAGCTCAATAATCAAAATGGTTTTGGCAGTCTCCAGGGCTGGCTTTACCTAGCCCATCCCCAAGTCTGGACTTTGTCAGACAGAGCTTCGGTGGACATTGCCTCCTCCAGTAATCATATCATTGATGATATTTTCAAGGTTTTCATCTCAGTCCCTATCCATGGCATCACTTTTAGTGGCATTGTGGGTTTGAGGTGAACCTCTCCCAGTTTGATTCTTCATTTTTGAAGAGCTTCTTCTGGATCTCTGAATTGAGATTTCCTGTGGGGAAGGTAGGCAATTCTTCAGATGGTTTTTCCTCACAAGTTAGAGGGTCAGATCAGCCACCACCTCTTTGATGATCACCTTCTTCCAGATGCTTCTTCTGCCTGGGTCCTCGTTTTGCTCCACCTTTTGGTTCCAGGCTCAGGGTTGCAGATCTGAACATGAGTTGTCCTGGGAAGCTTTTCCAGTTGGTCGTGAGCAGGGGCTGCTCTGGATGGGGATCCTACCGGTGGTGTACTGAGCACCTGCTGGCCAGGACAGAAAGAGGCGCGGACAGGCATGTGGGGCATCCGGTAGGCGGGGGCTGCTCCAGGTGGGGAACCTCCTCCGATTGGTCCTGAGAGGGACTGGTCCAGACGGGGGTCCTCACATTTCCTTCTCTGTGAAGAGCTTTTTGAAATGCTAGACTGCCATAGTGTGGTGTTTGTTTTTTTCCTCATTAATGTGTGATACCTCGTAACAGTCAGTAATACAAGCCTTTTACTGCATATGTACACTACAAAGGTCTTCTCCCACTCCATGTCTTTGAACACTGGAGGTACATTGACTTGAAATGAAAAAGTGGGATTCAGAGATATTAATCCATAGAAATTTACAGGGAAGATTCTTAAAAATTGAGTAACATACATGGATAACTGATATATGTGTCCCCCCACACCCAGTTTTTAAATAAATATCTGCCCTGCAGGCACGGTAAGGGGATGGCACGCAGACAGGATGAATGCTGTAGTAATTGGGATGATCCAGTGTTCCATGGAACTGGGAAAATCTTCAGGAGTCAAAAACACAAGTAAAACCTGCTGTCTGGACATGGTTCTGTGCTTTGCTCTGCATCTGGGTTTGGCTCAACTATGAGCTCACTTGGGCTTTGCAGTCTATGAATGTCCTTTGCTCAGGGTTTTGGAGACAGTGTACTATGCTGTGTTTTCCCCATCCCACATGCAGGGAGGGGGTGATGAGTGATGAATCAATTTTATATATTTTTTCATGTGATTTTTGTTTCTCTAACAGTGAGTGGTGTATGTGGGGCTGGGGTTTGAACCTGGGTCCATGTGGATCCCAGCCAAGTGCTCTAACGCTGAGCTACCTCTCCAGCCCCATCCCACTTCATTTGTGGATCTTTTACCTGTCCTGCTCAGGGACCCCTTGCCTCCTTACTTCTCCTGTGCATGGAGTTTGCTTTTCTATATTCCTGGCAAATACTGCGTGTAAAGAAAAGCTCTTTGGAAGATCTGCCATTTCGTGTGTTATGTTGTTCCGACCCTGTGGGGTTTGAGAGTAGTAACCTCTTGGGGCATAATTGTGTTCTGTATGAGGGGATGTTACTGTCTTCATGCTTTTGAAGGCAACTTGAACACACACAAAAAAAGAAAAATATTTGTGAAAGTAAAGGAGTACCAGCAGCTACCAGAAGCCAGAAGGTTCTTTCCTAGAGCCTCTGAAGCGAGTGTGGCTCTGCTGATGCTTTGACATTAGTGCAAGGTCAGTGGACTGAAAACATTTATAACTATAAAAGAATAAGTTTCTGCTGTTTTAAGCTGCTGTATTTTATGATCTGTTTTCAGCATCAATAGAAATCCAGGCTTTTCTGCAACTTGACCATGTGACCAAATTTAATTCATGCCAATGCAGTAAATATCAGAGCTAAGTAGTAATTGTTCAAGCTGTGCAAATCTTTGGAAAACATTAATTGAAGGATGATTATCTTAGTGACAGAAGTTCATCACTTTGGTCAGGCAACAGCTTTGATCTGAAGAGTTAATGGGTTGTGATTCCTTCCTTTATTGCTGCTTGCTGCAAAATATAAGCAATTTGGCATAACTTGAGGAAAAATTCCCTCTGTTTTAAACTACTTCTTATAACATACCTTGTGAGATATATTTCTTTATTTCCAGTGAACAACTCTGATTTACACAAGAGGAGGGCTGATACCGACAAATTTTCTGATCATATTTCGTTTTAATTTTGGAGATTAGTAGATTTCTTTCCTGTTCTGATCTTCTGCTTGGTTGAGAACAGGGAATTTCGTGGCTCATGTTTTTGTCCTCTCTTGTGCTGGGTGAATGTACGTCTTGTTTTTTATCTTATCCCCTTTGTTTCTTTGTGTGAACTACAGTGCGCTGAGATTCCCACCTATGTCTCTGACTTGGTCAGAGTAAGGAGTATTGTGATTTGCTGGTATCTCTGGCTGACTTAATATTTTGCTTTCCCCAAATGAGAAACAAGATAGCAGTGTTTGCATAGTAGAGATTTTTCTTTTCTCCTTTTTTCTTTCTTTCCTTTGTGTGTGTATGTATGTGTGTGTGTGTGTACTGGGGATTGAGCACAGGGGTGCTTAACCACCGAGCCACTTCCCCAGTTTCTGCCCCCTACCCTTATTATTTAGAGATGGTCTTGCTAAGTTGTTTAGGGCCTTGCTAAGCAGAGGCTGGCTTTGAACTTGGGATCCTTCTGCCTTAGCCACCTGAGCTTCTGGAATTATAGGTATGTGCACTGTGTCTTGCAAAAGTGGATGTTTTCAAGGTCACCTCAAAATTGAAGTGTGCAGAAGTAGTAAAAGTGAGAAGGAATGGAGGAAAAGTCAACATAGGGTGTGCTACTGGGCTGGTGAGCACTGAATAATGTGACTGTCTAAGACTCCAGTTTACATGCTTCACAGTGATCCACTGAGCCAAGGAAAGGTGACACTTTCACCTTTCATTTAATAATTGACCCTTAGTAGGTGGTCAAATTGTATACCCTTTTAGTCTTAGTGACTCAGAAGGCTGAGGTTACAGGATTACAAAGTTAAGGCTATTCTGGGCAACTTAGTGAGACCCTTTCTCAAAATACATCTTTTTTTTTTTTCTTTGAGAGAGAGGGAGAGAAAGAATTTTATTTTTGCATCTGGCCTTTGTTCTCTGATACTTAGCTGTGCATGTGGTGCTGGGGTTTGAACCTGAGTCCTTGTGCATGCCAGGCAAGTGCTTAAGCCACTGACACATTGCTCCAGCCCCTCAAAATACACTTTTTAAAAAGGGCTGGGGATATGACTGAGTGGTAGAGTGCTTGCCTCACCTAAAATGAAGCCCTGGCTTCACTCCCCAGAACCAAGCACGTGTGCGAGCGCACAGACACACACACACAAAGTTGGCCATTAGCTATCTTATTTCCTGTATGAATGTTCTTTGTGAACTGTCTTGTATTTGGAAAAATACCTATGGCTAAAAAAAAATGGGACTCAAGACATAATTTGCTATGTCTGCTAATAAAGGACTGTTCTACATCTCAGTGACTGGTCTGAAGGGTGTAACCAGGCACACAGTGAATCTGAGCACTTCTTCCTTTGCAGTGTTCATTGACATTCAAACCCTGCATTAAATATGCTTTCCTCTAATTTTATAAAGCTTAAAGCAAAATATCAAGTAGAACTTAGAATAGTTAATATAATGACCAATTCAACTGGTTCAGAGCTGTAATTGATATTCAGTATGGCTTCCTTGCATATTTGAAATTGATGCTATTGAAAATTTATAGTTAGGACTACGTGGCACTTAACAAAGAAGCTCAGAATCTACTGACTAACAATGTAGCAAAAATTTCATTAATACTTTTTAAAAAATAATTTCTTATTATTTACTAAATTGCTTAAATGGCATATCATTGTGGAAATTTCATCATCTTGACATGTGTATAATATGTAAATATATTGAAATTATTTCCAAATACATTTTACAGCATTTGTACTCATTTTAGGTACTTAAAGAAAATGCTTATGATAATTCCAGATTTAAAAATATAAATTGCCATTCCCTAGGACATTGTAGCATTTGGATAGCCCACAAAGTACATAAATAATTCTATGACCCATTCATAGAACACTATCAGTTGGTTGTGTGTGTGTGTGTAAATACACCCTGAAGATAACCCACAGTCTCACGTTTGTTAAACAAATACCATATCGCTGAACTGCACCCCAATTCATGTTTTGTTTACAGTTCATGCGTCACTGTGCTTTGCCCATTGCAAAGCTAGCATATATGATTCTTGGTTCTGTTATGACAGTGAAAAGTGCCAAGGGTCTAATCCCACGGGAAAATGATGAAAATTTCAAAACAAAACAACAATAGATCACTAGTAATTCATATTCACTGGAAGCCCTTTAACATAGACATCAGCAAATATGGTTTATTTATGCATTGGAGTTATTCAGCCATAAATAAAAATACAATGCTGTTATTTTTCAGCAAAATTGAAGGAAATGGAGGATGTTGTGCCAAGTAAAGAAAGCCATATGCAGAAAGTAAAGTATTGGATGTTCTCTTATATATGAAAACTAAAATAAAAGTAGACCTGAAATTAGAGTATTGATTACTAGGGACTGGGAAGAGTGCCAGGGGGTTGCATGGGTGAAAGAAGTATGGTTGGATGTTATCAGTGCCTGTGTATGCATTTATGGCAGTATTACACTGAATTCCATTCATATGTACAATTGACATGTATTAATAAAATTCACCATGTCCCATAGCCACTTCATTCTCTGTAAAGAGTATCTAAAATCTGTTTTCAGGAAATTTCCAACATATGATGCAATATTATTAACTATAGTCCTTTGAAAAACCATCATTCTATTTTACTGTTTCTACGCACTTAACATTTTTGCTTCTCAGATTCTACACATAGAGAGAATATACAAAGTATTTCTTTCTGTGTCTGACTCATTAGTATAGTTTCCTTTGGGTTCATCCATATTACTGCAAATGACAGAAAAACGTCTTTTTCTTTTAAAACTGAATTATATTATACATGTATTTGCATTTGTACATATTGCCATGTGTTTATATACTACATATGTATCTATGAATACCATAATTTCTTTGTTCACTTTTTCTTTGATGGACATTTTTTTTTATAAATTAGCTATTAGAGATAATGTTGCAGTTAACTTGTGTAGTATACGTACAAGTGAGTTAAATTTCCTTCGATTATTGTAATGGTTAGTTTTGTTTGTGTACTTGACTGTATAGCAGGATGCATAGAAAACTAGTAATTAATACTTATAGGGGTGTCAGGGTATTTCCAGAGAAAATTGAGCCAGCAAACTGAGTGGGGAAAACCAGCAGGAATGTAGTACAATTCAATAGGCTGGCTTGTTCTCTAACCTAATGGAATAGGTGCTTTTGGGGATGCTGTCAGCTGTGGTCATCAGACTTCAGATTTTTTAGCCTTTGAATGTGGACTTGCATTATTGTGTTTATAAAGAGCTGTTTAACGCCCTCAGTCATGAAGTGTAGCTCCATTATTGACCTCTCCTTGTGAGGCTTCCTGCTTCTTGGTATGAACAGCTACCAGCTTCCCAGATTTTCCAGTCTGTGGGTAGGCATTTTGGATTTATTCATCCTTTGATCATGTGAGGCAATCTAAGAAATCCCCTTTTATATACATGCGTACACCCATACAAGTAAACTGATTCTGTTTTTCTGAAGAACCCCAAATAATACATGCACTTGCCCAGAAGGATATCTGAAAATTATGGTACTTCTAATTTTTTTTTTAAATTATTTTTTAAAGTGAGAGAGAGTGTGTGTCAGTTTTGTTTATTTTTTCATCTGGTTTTTGTTTTTCTGACACTTTGTTGTGTGTGCGGTGCTGGAGTTTGAATCCTGATCCTGAAGCATGCCAGGCAAGCACTGTACTGCTGAGCCACTT
The DNA here is from genome assembly GCA_004027875.1 of Aplodontia rufa. Lineage (NCBI taxonomy): Eukaryota > Metazoa > Chordata > Mammalia > Rodentia > Aplodontiidae > Aplodontia > Aplodontia rufa. The sequence goes on from PVKS010002529.1 coordinate 66,206, forward strand.
CTTCAGCCCCTATTTCACCCTTTCTTATTTGAAACTTAATACATCTTTCACATTTATTTTATTATTAAAGAATATTCACTTGTCATGTGTATATTATCATTATAATTACGTTTCACGAACTGTAGATTAAAATAAATTTCTGTCCTCAGGATAATGTAATACTTTCATTATTCAATCCATTTTCTTTTTTTTAAAGAGAGAGTGACTGTGAGAGAGACAGAATCAATTTTATTTAGTTTTTCATGTGATTTTGGTTGCTCTGACACTTTGTTATGTCCGTGGTGCTGGGGTATGAACCTGCATACTTGCACATGACAGGCAAGTGCCGTAACTGCTGAGCCACCACTCCAGCCCCTATTTAAGCCATTTTTAAACATTCTGTGAGTTTCAACTAAATTTTCACCTTAAAATTGGAACCAGAATTGGGGCAAAAGTAGTAGGTGTCAGTGAAATTGTAATAAACTTTTCATTCGTGTATATTAATTTTATAGAATAGTGTTTAATTGTGGCATAGGTCTAGAGGCATATAAATATTTTGATCAGTTTCACTCCGTTATTTCCCTTTTTCCTCCCCTCCTCCAGATTTCTTCCTCTGCCATAATTGTCTCTCTTCTATTCTTATGATATCCTTTCTTCCATATTCTCTGTAGCTTCCAAATATAAGAGAAAATTTACAACAATTATTGTTCTGAGTCTGGCATATTTCACTTAACATGATGCTCCTGTTCAATTGGTTTTCTTGCAAATGATATAATAATTTTATTTTTTATGGCTCAATAAAATGTCATTGTGTATATATGTCATGTTTTCTCTATCCATTCATCTGTTAGTGGATACTTAGTCTGATTCCATAACAGCTTTTGTGAATTGTGCTGCTGTTAGCATGGGAATTTATTTCCAAAGTGTTCTATCTTTAATTCTAATTATTTAGGAGGGGTATAACTAGATCATATAGTAGCTCCTTTTCTGATTTTCTGAGGAAACCTCCACACTGATTTATATATTGGCTGTACTAATTTATATTCCCAGCAATGTAATATAAGTATTCCCTTTCCCCACATACTTGCCAACATTTATTTGTAGTTTGGATGATTGGCATTCTAACTGGACTGAGATGGAATCTTAAGGTAGTTTTGATTTGGATTTCCTGGATGGCTAAAAATTTGGAACATTTTCCTTATAATTTATTGCCATTTATACTAATTTGTTTGAGAAACGTCTATTTTATTGAATGGGTTATTTGTTTTTTTATTGTTGTTTTTGGTTTTGAAATCATTTTGTATTCTGTGCATTGATGCTATGTCAGAGTAGTAAGTGTAAAAGATGTTTCTCTCACTTAGTAGCCTGCCTCGTTAAGCTGATAGTTTTTTCCTTTGCTATGAAAGTTTTTATTTTGATGTTCCTGGTCTCATTCTTAGGCCTTGATCTGTTCTGGGATTGACTTTTGTGCGGAGTTAGAGAAAGGAATCTAGGTTTAGTCATTTACATGTAGATATCCCATTACCCCAGCAGCATTTGTTAAAGAGGACTTCTTTTCTCTTTACAATAATCAGATGACTATATCTGTGTGGATCTGTCTCTGTGTTGTCTGTTCTGATGTGTAGGTGTCTATTTTTATGCCAGTATCATCCTTATTTGTTACTATGTCTCTATAGTATTATTGGAAGCCAGGTATTGTGATGTCTACAACTTTACTGGTTTTACTCAGAATTGCTTCACTCTCCTGGACTTTTTATTATTCCATATGAATTTTAGGATTGTTTTTCTAGTTTTAAAAAGAATAGCATTGGTATTTTGGTGGAGATTGCCTTGTATCTGTAGATCATGGCTTTTGGTATTGTCTGTTTTTTTAAGTACTTCTGTTTATCCATGATTATTGGAGGTCTTCTTTGGGCATCCTCTTCTGATGCTTTATTATTCAGTGTTCTGTAATTTTGCTTGTCTTTCACGTCTGTTGTCAGATTTATTCCTGATCATTTTACTTTTTAAAGGCATTTTTTATGGGATAGATTTCTTGACTCCTTTTCAGCAGATTATTGTATAGAAAAGCTGGTGATTTTTATATGTTGGTTTTCTTATCCTGTTACTGAGCTGAATGTGTTGATCAGATCTAGGATTCTTCTGTTGAAAGTTTTAGGGTTTTCTGAGAATATGTGAGAATATGTGATTTTTTTCCTTTCCTATTTGTATCCGTTTCATTTCTGTCCCTTGCTATTGCAAGTTCTACATTGAATAGAATTCATGAGAGTGGACATCCTCATATTGTTCTTGATTTCAGAGGAAATGCTTTCATTTTTTTGTCCCATTCATCATGCTGTTGAAATTTTGTCATACATAACTGTTATCATTTTGAGGTAAGCTACTTCTGTTCCAAGTTTCCAAAGAATTTTTATCAAGAAATGGGGTTGAATTCACTGAAGCCTTTTCCTGCATCTGTTGAGATAATCTTATGGTTTTTTAAAAAAGTTTTTTGTACATTTTTCATTGGTGAATTGTAGTTGTACACAATGATGGAATTTGTTGTTACATACTCAAACATGCACACAGTATAATAATAAAATTGACCCACATCCTTCCCTGGCACACCCCCCCCCCTTCTCTTTCCCCCCTTAGTTCTCATCTTCTACTGATCTCCCTTTGATTTTTTAAATTTAATTTTTATTGATTGCATGGAAATTATTTAGTATATGAGAGGTGTGAAATATGGTTTTTAAATACCCCGTTTCCCTTTCCCCTCTTGTCTTCCGTTTCCCTTTCCCCTCTTGTCTTCCGCCCCCATTTCCCTTATCTTTCCTGTACTGGATTTCCTTTAGTTCATCTGTTAATTTGTATTTGAATTGTTCTTCATGTCATCTTATTCTTCCCTCCCACTTTGCTTTATTTTACTCTAGCTTCCATATAGAAGACAAAATATTCAACCTTGGAGATTCTCTGTTTGGCTAATTTCACTTATCATGATAGTCTCCATTTCCATTTACTGGCAAAGATCATTTCATTCTTTTTAAAGTTGAGTAGAATTCCATTATATATATTTATAACAATTTCTTCATTCATCAAATGATGGGCATCTGGGTTGATTCCATAATTTTGCTGTTGTGAATTGTGCTGCTATAAACATTGATATGTCTGTGTCACTGTACTATTCCAAATTTTAGATATTTTGGGAAAATACCCAGGAGTGGGATAGGTGATACATATGGTAGTTTCATCCCTAGTTTTTTTTTTTTTTAAAGGCATCTCTACACTCTTTTGTAGAGTGGTGGTTGTGCTGGCCTGTAAACCCACCAACAATGTCCAAGTGTTTCTTTCTTTCCGTAACCTCACCAGCACTTATTTTTGCTCATGTTCTTCATCTTTGCCATTTTACTAGAGTGAGATGAAATCTTAATACAATTTTGATTTGTATTTCCATGATTCCTAGAGATATTGAATATTTTTTCATATATTTGTTGGCCTTCTGTGTTTCTTCTATTGAGGAGTTTCTGTTTAGTTCTTTTGTCCTTTTATTGATAGGGTTATTTTTGATTCTTTTAATGTTTTAAGTTTGAGTTCTTGGTATATTCTGAATAATTAGTTTCAAAGGGATAGCTGACCAAAAAATTCTCTTTTCTGCAGAGGGTCTCTTCACAGTATTAATCCTTTCCTTGTGCAGAAGCTTTTTAGTTTCATGGTGTCTCACTTACTGATCCTTGGTTTCATTTACTGCACTTTGGGGGGGTCTTGTTAAGGAAGTTGGTGCCAGCTCCTATATTATGGAGTGTTGACCCTGTGTTTTCTTCCGTCAGTTGTAAGGTTTTTGGTCTAATTCCTAAGTCTTTGATCCATTACATGTGAGTTTTGTGCAGGGTGAAAGATAAGGATCTAATTTCATTTTTCTACATAATGTTATCCATTTTTCCCAGCAGCATTTGTTGAAAAGGCTGTCTTCAAGATATACTTTTGACACCTTTGTGAAATTATCACATGGCTATGGGTTTGTGGATTTGTCTGTGTGACTTCTATTCCATTGGTTATCTTGTCTGTTTTGATACCATCACCAGGCTGTGTTGTCACTATAGCTGTGTAGTGTATTCAGATCAGGTGTTGTGATGCCTCCTGCTTTGCTTTTCATGCTTAGTATATTGTTTGGCTATTTTTTTTTTTTTTTTTAAGACAGAGGGACAGTGAGAGAGACAGAGAAAGAGAGAAACAACTTTATTTAGTTTTTCACATGGCCTTAGTTGCGTACGTGGTGCTGGGGTTTGAACCCAGGTCCTCGTGCTTGCCAGGCAAGCGCCGAAACCACTGAGCCACCGCTCCAGCCCCTCTTTGGCTATTTTTGATCTCTTATTCTTCCAAGTGAATTTAAGAATTGTTTTTTCTAATTCAGTGAAGAATGTCATTGGTATTTTGATGGAGGTGGCATTGAATCTGTATAGTGCTTATGGTAGTTTGGCCATTTTTACTAAATTAATTCTGCCTGTCCAAGAACTGGGACATCTTTCTATTTTCTAAGGTCTTCAGTTTCTTTTATCAGTGTTCTGTGGTTTTTTTTTTTTTTTTTTTTTTTTTTTTTTTTTTTTTTTTTTTTTTTTTTTTTTTTTTTTTTTTTTTTTTTTTTTTTTTTTTTTTTTTTTGTAGAACTCTTTTAACTCCTTGGTTAGATTAATTCCCAAGTATTTTATTCTATTTTATTTTTGAGGTTCTTAAGAATGGGATGGTTGTCCTGATTTCTTCCTTGGCTTAATCACTGTTGGAGTATAGGAAAGCTACTGAGTTATGGGTGGTGATTTTGTATGTTGCTTCTTTGTTATATTCATGTATAAGCTCTAGAAGTTCTCTGGTGGAGGGTTTTTTTTTTTGTCTTTAGCTATAGGATCATATTGTCAGCACAGTTTGAGTACTACTTTTTCTATTGGTATCCCTTTGATTTCCTTTTTTTGCCTGATCTAACTAGTGTTTTGAGGACTATATAACCAGGAATGGCACAACTGAGCATCCTTTTGTTGTGCCTGAATTTAGTGGAAATACTTTTGGGTTTTCTCCATTTAGTATGCTGTTGGCTTGGGGTTTGTCATAAAGGACTCTGCATTGTTAAGATAAGTTCCTTTAATCCCTAGCTTCTCAAGTGTTTTATCACGAATGGGTTTTATCAAAGGCCTTCATCTAGTGAGATGATCATGTGATTTTCATCCTTAATTCTGTTTAAGAAATGGGTTATATTTATTGATTTGTATGTGTTGAACCAACCTTGCATTCCTGGAATGAAACCCACTTGATTGTAGTATATTATCTTTTTGATGTGTTTTTAAATGCATTATGCCAATATTTTATTAATGATTTTTACATCTACGTTCATTCAAGATATTGGTCTATAGCTTTCTTTTCCTTGATATGTCTTTGTCTGATTTGAGTATCAGGGTTATGCCTGCCTCATAAAAAGTATTTGAGGGCTGGACTGGAGGCTCCACAGTTTACAGTGCTTGCCTGGCGTACACAAGGATGCAGGTTCAAACCCCAGCACCATGTACACAATGAAGTGTTGAAGCCATGAAAGCCACATGAAAAACTAAATGAAATTGATTCTCTTTTCCTCTTTCTCTCACTGTCCCTCTCTCTCTCTCTCTCAAAAAAAAAAAAAAAATATTTGTGTTCTCTCCCTTTAAGTTTTGTGGAATCATTTAAGAAAGAGTCGTGTTAGTTTTTCTCTAAAGGTCTGGTAGAACTCATCTGAGAATTGGTCAGGTCCTGGGCTTTTCTTTTTTGGAAGGCTTTTACTAGGTGGTTCGATTTCATCACTAGATATTGGTCTGTGTAGGAATTCTGTATCTTCCTGATTCAATTTGGGCAGGTCATTTGTGTCCAGAAATTTGTCTGTGTCTTCTAGCTTTTCCAGTTTGTTGGAGTATAAATTTTCAAAATAGGCTTCGATAAACTTTTTGACTTCAGAGGAGGTCTGTGGTGATATCTCCTTTTTCTTTCTTTAAAGAGAGAGGGACAATGAGAGAGAAAGAGAGAGAGAGAATCAGTTTTATTTAGTTTTATCTGTGGCTTTTGTTGCTCTGACACTTCATTGTGTGTATGGTGCTAGGGTTTGAACCTTGTGCATGCCTGGCAAGCACCGTAACCAGTAAATCACCGCTCCGGCCCTGATATCTCTTGTTTCATCTCTGATTTTATTTGCTTCTTCTCATTCTTTTGGTTAGTTTGTTCAAGAGAGTTTATCAATTTTATTTGTTTTCAAAGAACTCTTCATTTCAGTAAATCTTTTAATTGTCTTTAAATTCTCAGTTTCATTGATGTTAGCTCTGGTCTTTATTTTTTTCTTCTGCTGGTTTTGTGCTTTGTACATCTTTTTAAGGACTTGAAGCATAAGCATGTTTCTTTTTAGTTTATTCTCTATTTTTGTAATGTAGGCACTTAGTTGTGTAACTTTTCCTCTTAGAAATGCTTTCATACTGTCCCAGAGATTTTTATATGTTGTGTCTTTATTCATTTCTAAGAATTGATTTCTGTTCTCATTTCTTGTTTGATTCATTCTTTAGGAGAGTATTATCCATGGGCTGGAGCGGTGGCTCAGTCGTTTTGGTGCTTGCCTGGCAAGCACGAGGACTCGGGTTCAAACCCCAGCACCAAGTACACAACTAAGTGTTGGAGCAACTAAGGCCATGTGGAAAACTAAATAAAGTTGTTTCTCTCTTTAAAAAAAAAAAAGAGAGAGTACTATCCAGTCTGTATGTGCTTGTGTTTGTTATTCTTGCTGAATGAAGATTTCTATTTTCATTCTATTATGATCTCATAGGATACATGGGGTTATATCAGTTTTTTTGCATTTGCTAAATTTCCTCTGTAACCTTAAACATGATCTATTTTGGAAAAGCTCCATATACAACTAAGAAGGTAAATTGAGCTGTTTTGAATGGAATATTTTGTAGATGTCTGTTTGGTCTGTTGGATTTGTAGTATTCTTTAGCTTGGAGATATGTTTGTTGATTTTTTGTTTTGATGAGATACTCCAAGCCCTAAAAGAAAACGGTTGAAGAGCCAAACCACCACCGTCAGTGACGGGCTTTAATTATTGCACAAGAACGGACCAAAGTTTTCCCGGCCCGCATAGCTTTAGTTTGAGGGATGCTATCCCATAATATGCTATCCCATAATAGCATGTTTCTAGGCAACCATCAGTCAGCAAGCAACAGGAATCTAAGACAAGAACACTTATTTGAATGCCATCCAAACACTGCTGTGCTGGAATCTCCCTGAATTCCCCTGCCCTTCCCTATAAAACCCAACCCCTCCATGGCTCCAGAGAGGCTCTCGGCTAGATCGGCTGCCTTGGTAAATGCTGTGAGCCCAAGCTCGAGCTGGCTAATAAAGACCCTCTTGTCCTTGCATCGGAGATGGCTCCTTGGTGGTGTTTGGGGGTTCCAAGTTCTAATTCATATTTGTACATGTTAAAATTTGAAAAGTATTCTAACTCATTGTAACTCTCATTTGAGAAAAATGCACAATTTATCCTATAAAATACAAATACAGACGTTAAAATGTATATTCTTGTGTTGATACCTTATTTTCACATTTTATTTTTTAAAAATCCAGCATTTACTCTTTTTACGTCTATTTTTTCCTCAGAATTAGATAATACGTTAGAGTACATCACTGTGTTTAAAAGTATATTATTATATGATCAAGGTCAGTTGCCTATGTGAGAGTCAGTTCTAACATTTCACCTTCAGTCCAATTAAAAATTATGTCAATGATCACATGGTCAGTATGCTATTTATATGCATATTCTTTTTTCAGGAACCATTGACATTCCGGGATGTAGTCATTGATTTCTCTCAAGAGGAGTGGGAATGTCTGGACCCTGCTCAGCAGAGTTTATATAAAGATGTGGTATCAGAAAACTACAGAAATCTCTTCTTCCTGGGTGAGCATATCTTCCCTTCATCATAATTTACACTGTAAATGTGCAATCTCCCTCCTTTGCAGATTGTCCCTTGGGAGGTTCTGCCGTGAATGCATGTTTCAGATACTTGCTTTCAGAAAAGATTGGGCATTTGTTAGTATAGACAAGAAATATGAATGAGACTTCTTTTTTGTGATCAACTTTTCACTTTTTCTTAGTTTTTTTGTTTGTTTTTTTAAAGAGACAGAATTAATTTTATTTAGTTTTTCATGTTGCTTTTGTTGCTGGGACACTTCATTGTGTATATGGTGCTGGGGTTTGAACCTGTGTACAAGCGCATGCCAAGCTACTGCCTTAACCGTTGAGCCACTGCTCCAGCCCCAGCTTCTCACTTCCTTAAGGTGATATACATCCGTAACTTTAAATTAGTGGTGATTATAGCAACTCAGTGTTATCAAATACTGTTACCTATTCTTTAAAGTCCAATTTATTTCTTTTTTTAAAAAAGTGGGGGAAGCTGGAGTGGTGGCTCAGTGGTTACGGTGCCTGTCTGGCATGCACAGGTAATGCGAGTTCAAACCCCAGCACCATGTACACAATGAAGTGTCGTAGGAACAAAAGTCATGTGAAAACTAAATAAAAATTGCTTTTCTCTTTCCTTCTCTCTTTCTCTCACTGTTTCTCTTTCTTAAAAAAAAAAAAAAAGGGACAATGAGAGAGAGAGAGAAAGGAAGAATTAATTTTATTTAGTTTTTCCTGTGGCTTTTGTTGCTCCGAGACATTGTGTACATGGTGCTGGGGTTCGAACCTGCGTATCTACGCGTGCCAGGCAAGCGCCATAACCGCCAAGCGACTGCTCCAGCCCCTTTTTATATTTATTTATTTTGTTTTCTTTCTTTTTTAAAGAAAGAGGGGACAGCAAGAGAGAGAGAGAGAGACAGAGAAAATCAATTTTTATTTAGTTTTTCACATGGATCTTGTTGCTCCGAGACTTCGTTGTGTACGTGGTGCTGGGATTTGAACTCGCATACTTGTGCATGCCAGGCAAGCACTGTAACCGCTGAGTCACCGCTCCAGCCCTTTTTATATTTCTTTTGAGAATTGTCTGTTCAGTTTTTTGCCCACCCATTGATTGGGTTATTTGTTTTTGGGTGTTAAGCTTTTTGAGTTCATTTTATATTGTGGATATTAGTTTCCATCTGGAGTAGCTGGCAAAGATTTTTTCTCATTTCATAGGCTCTCTCTTCATGCTCTTAATCATTTACTTTGCTCTGAAGAAGCTTTTTAATTTGATTCCATTGAACTTGTTGATTCTTAGTTTTCTTTCATTTTTTTTTCTTTGTACTGGGGATTGAACCCAGGGGTGCTTTAGCACTAAGCCACATCCCCAGCCTGTTTTTATTTAAATTTGAAACAGGGTCTAATTAAGTTGTCTAGGGCCTCACTAAATTGCTATGGCTTGCTTTAAGCTTGTGTTCCTGCTGCCTCAGCCTCCCAAGTTTCTGGGATTACAGGTGTACAGCTTTGGTTTTATTTCTTGAGCTTTAGAGGTCTTGTTAAGGAAATTGGTCCTGTGCCAATGTGTTGGAGTATTGTCCCTGTGTTTTCTTCTAGTAGTTACAGGTTTTCTGGTTTAATTCCCATCTTTGATCCACTTTGATCCAACTTGTGCAAGGTGTGAGATAAGGATCTAGTTTCATTTCTATATATATAGATACCCAGTTTTCCAAGCACTATTAAAAAGGTTACTTTGGGGTGGAAGTGGTAGCTCAGTGGCTAGAACATGTGCCTGGTATGTGCAAGGACCTGAGTTTGAACCCCAGCATTATATACACAACTGTGTGTTGGAGAAATGAATGCCAGATAAAAAATACATAAAAATTTATTCTCTGTCTTTCTGTCTCCCTTCCTCCCTCCTTTTCTTCCTCTCTCCTTCTCTGTCTCAAAAAACAAAACAAACAAACAAAAAAAAAACCACCCCAAAAAGGTTACCTTTTCTCCAACATATATTTTTGGCACCTTTGTCAAATGTTACCTGTCTTTATGTGGTTTTTCTCTATTTCTAATATTCTTATCCGCTGGTCTTCAAGTCTGTTTTGATGCCAGTATAATGGTGTTCTTGGTATAGTATCACTCTTAATATATTAACAATATTTTAATAATATTGCTTTGAAAATCCTGGGTCCTTTATTTTTTGAAAATAATGAATTTCAGGATATTTTTCTTCTCGTTCTTTGAACAACATTGTTGGGCTTTTGATGGGAGATTGCATTGAATCTGTATAGTGCTTTTAGTAGTATGGCCATTTTGACAATATTAAGTCTGCCTATCCAGTAACATGGACAATTGTTCCATCTTCTAAGCTCTCCAGGTTCTTTCTTCATTGTTCTACTGTTCTCACAGTAGAGGTCTTTTATTCTCCTTGGCTAGAAGAATTCCCATCTTTTTTATTATTATTAATTTTTCTTTGTTATTGTGAATGGGATAGTTGTCTTGATCTCTTTTCCTCAACAGAATCATTATTATAGTACTAAAAAAGCTATTGATTTTGATTGTTGGTCTTGAATTCTGCTCTAGCATTGCTGTGGTGGAAGTTTTTAGGTCTTCTTTATATAGGATCATGTCATTAGCAAATAGAAATAATTTGACTTCTTTTTCCTGTTTGTGTCTGTTCAGTCTCAATCTCTTTCCTGCTTGCTCTGCTTCTAATTTTGAGAACTATATTGGGTAGGAATGGTGAGAGCGGGCATCCCTGTCTTATTCCCACTTTTAGAGGAAATAGTTTTGAATTTTTATATCTTCTATAGGATGTTGGCTTTGGGTTTGTGATTTATTTAGGTTTTCAATATCTTCTTGGTTCAATTTGGGTAGGTTATGTGTGTCTGGAAATTTTTCAGTGTCTTCTACATTTTAAAGTTTAACTACTATGTAAATTTTTCAAAATCGTTTCAAATGATCTACTGCATTTCAGAAGCTTCCATAATGATATTTCCTCCCTACACCCCTCCCCCAGTTTTGTTAGTTTGAGTCTCTTTCTTTTGGATAGTTTGCCTAAGGGTTTATCAATCTTGGTTATCTTTTTAAAGAAGCAATTCTGTTGCATTGATCCTTTGTACTATTCTTTCATTCTCAATTTTAGTAATTTCAGATATGATCTTAATTGTCTTCTGAGTTTAGTTTTGTTTGTTCTTCATTTTCTACACCCTTAAGGTATATCATTAGATTAATTATTTGGGATCATTCTATTCTTTTAATGTAGGTACTGAATGCTGTAAAGTTTTCTTACAACTGCCTTCGCTGTACCACAGATTGTGATATGCTTTATCTCTGTTCTCAGTTGTTCCTAAGCATTTCTTGATTTGTTCCTCATTTCTTCTATAATCAGTCCTCATTTAAGAGCGTATTATTCAATCACCATGTGTAGATGTACTTTGTATAATTTTTCTTGCTGTTGACTTTCCATATTATTCCATTATGATATGCTAGAATGCATAGGGTTTTATCAGTTTTTTGGTATTTGCGAAGACTTCTGTGAACCTGAACATGGACTATTTTGAAAAATGTTGCATGAACTGTGAGAAAAAAGTGAATCAGCTGTTTTGAGGTGGAACATTCTCTAGGTCTCTGTTTGGTCCATTTCATTTATAGCATTTTTTAGGTTGGAAACATTTTTATTGATTATATGCTTGGGTGACATGTCTATTTGTGATAGGATTGTGTTGAATTCACCTAGTGTTATTGTATTGGGATTTATCTGGAATTTAATATCAAGAGTATATTTTTTTTAAATTTTTAGTTGTACTTGAACATACTACCTTTTTTTTTTACTTTTATGTGGTGCTGAGGATGGAACCCAGTGCCTTACTCATGCTAGGTGTGTGTGTTACCACTGAGATATGAATACAGCCCCAAGAAATATATATATATATATTTTTCTTTTTACATAGAGGGAGGTAGGGAGAGAGAGAGAGAAAGGAAGAATGATTTTTATTTGTTTTTTTCATATGGCCTTCGTTTCTCTGACAATTGTGTATGTGGTGCTGGAGTTTGAACCTCGATCCTTCTGCCATGCCAGGAAAGTTCTCCAACTGCTGAGCCACCATTCCAACCACCAAGAAGTTTTTTTTTTTTAAATTTTTTTTAAAAAAAATTTTTAAGGGAAAAGGAAAGTGAGAGAGAGTGAAAGAGAGAATCAGTTTTATTTAGTTTTTCATGTGGCTTTGTTTGCTCTCCAACCCTTTGTTGTGTACGTGGTGCTAGGGTTTGAACCTCGTCCTTGCACATGCTAGGCAAGCATTGTAACTGCAGAGCCACTGCTCCAGTCTCCAAGAAGTATTTTTTAAGGCAATTAGGTACACTGACATTTGGGGTATAAATATCTATTACTGTTATATTTTCTTGTTGGATTTGTGCCTTTGCTAGTACGTAGTGTTTTTCTTTGTCTCTTCTAAATTAATTTTGGTTGAAATCTGTTTTGTGAAATTAAAAAATAGCTTCTCCTGCATGTTTTTGGACTTCATTTGCATGTGATATTTTTTCCATCATTACTTTCAGCTTATGAGTGTCTTTTACTTGAGATGAGTCTCTTCCAAACATCATATAGTTGGATTTTTTTTTTCATTTTTTGTATCAGAGATTGAGCCCAGTGAGCCATATCCCCAACCCCTCTTTTTTAATATTTTATTTTGAGACTGGCCCTTGCTAAGTTATTTAGGGCCTCAGCCTCCCAAGCTGCTGAATTTACAGGTGTGCACCACCATGCCCAGCAGTTGGATCTTGTTTTGAATCCATTCTGCCCACCCATGTCTTCTCATGGGTGAGATGAAACCATTTGCATTGTGTTGTTATGGATCAATATTTCCTATATCCTGCCATTTTATTTTGTTTCCTGTGTTTAATTTGATTTTCCTCTTATAGTTAGTTTTTATCTATTTGAGTGATTCAGGTTTTGGTTTTGAGTTTTTCAGTTTGCAGTATATCTTTAAGACTCTTTGTGTTGCTGGCATAGTGGTGGTGAATCTTTAGATTATCCTTATGAAGAATTTTTGTTTCTTCATTGATTCTGTAAGATACCTTTGCTGGACTTAGTAATCTTTGCTGGTAATTTTTTTTTTCTTTTAAAGGTGGGTATATCTTACTCTAGGCCTTCCTTTATTTTAGGATTTTGCTTGATAATTCAGAAGTAAGCCTTACTGTTTTGTCTGTAAAGGTGACCAGATCTTTTTCTCCTGGAACTTTTAATATAATCTCCTATTTTCTATTTTAGGCATTTTGATTATGATATCTGTTGCAGAGATATTTTATGATTTTATCTATTTAGTGTTCTACTTGGTTTCTGCATGTGGCTATCTTATTTCTAGGATAGAAAATATTTTGCTTTATGTCCCTAAAGAGGTTCTTAATGCCTTTACCGTGTATCTCCATGTTCTCTTCTATCCCAGTGACTCTTAGGTTTGGTCTCTTGATGTTTTCCCAGAGTTTTTACATAATCTGATCATGGTCTTTTACCTTTCCCCCTTTTATTCTGTTCTGAGTATTCAAGTTCATGTACCCTGTCTCCAAGACAAGAAGCTACACAATCTAATTTGCTAGTGATGCTTTTGAGTGAATTTTTAATTTGATTATGTCTTTCACTTCCAGGACTTGATTGTTTTCTTATTGGTATTGCTTTGCTGAAATTGTCTTTCACCTCCTGTATTTGCTTTCTTAATTTATTCCTTGGATCTTCTTTCAGTTCATTAATCATTTTAGTTGTTTTTTGTAGTCTTCTGGAAGTTGTTAACATCTTATCTGTGGGTTCCTTTGGTGGATAATTGTGAACTTGGGGAGAGGTTTTGTTTCTTCATGCTTTCAGAGGTCTTGGACTTTTGCATTAATTAAGATGGATTCCTCTTCCATTCATCTTTTTACACATGCCCTTTAGTTTCCTCCCTAGGGACTTCTGTCTGCTTCTTTCTCTTTTCCTCTTCCCCCCTCCCCCCTCCCTCTCTTTCTCCTTCTTTTCTCCATCTCCTCCCCTCCCTTCTCTCGTTCCTCTCCCCATCCTCCCATATTTTTGCTGTATGAAGCATGAGACCTAAGGTCCCCCTCTGATTGTTCCTACTTTCAGCATGGTTGTTAGTTTGGGGTTTTTGTTTTCCCTTTCTATTAGTTGAAGTATTGTTGAGTTTCAGTGGGGCTATTTCATGTGCGGATTGAAGTCTGCTATTACTTGGTTGAGATCTCTAAGTTGCTCAGCAGCAGAGTCTCTACTTTATGAACTTAAAGTATTCTGATCATTTCCCAGCTCCTCTTAGAGAAAGGCAAAGCAAGGAATTGCAGTAACATCAGCCAACAACATACAGCCTTAAAATAAATGTCCTGTGTCTATTTTCACATCTGTAACACTCATTACCAACTGTATAGGTATTGTGGGGTCAGTATTTCACATCACCACCAAACAGTAAGCAATCATGAACAAGATTAGACATTAAACAACTGGTATGTACTATGTTGTCCACATGAAGGGGTTGAAATAACAAACTGTATAATTCTGTCAGATAAGAGTTGATTAAGTTAAGCAAATAGGGTAGGAAGACAAGGAAAAGCTTGAAATATTTAAACAGTGAGCAGAGGAAGAGCAGGAGACAGCAGATGACAGCTATAAAGATGGAAGAGTAAAAAAAAGTAATAAAGCAAAAGAGAAAGAGGTAATAGGAAATTTTGTTTATTAATGGGGAAAGGGAAGGTGGTATAAGAAGAGGAACAAAAACCAAAATAAGATCCAAACAAATCAAAACTATAAAAATATTTTGCTCTACCAAAATCAAATCTAAACTGATAAATGGGTGAAAAAGCAAGATTTAAAAATGAAGAAATTATATAAATACATTATTATATATTCTCAAAACTGTTGGTGCAGTTGTGATGCATATACAATCAAATTGATTGGAACAAAGTTCATAAAATGAAAATTAAAATGAAGAAAAGGTGGGCTAGAGAGATGGCTCAGCAGTTGGAGTGTTTGCCTGGCATTTGTGAGTACCCAGGTTTGAACCCCAGCACCAGTGTAAGATGTGTCTTTCTGTCAAACTTGAAAGATTGATGTATAACCCACTACCTCCATTTTAAATTCCCCCTCCCCTTTTGAAGATAGTAACTTCCTCATCTGTGTACGCCTACCTCTTTCCAAGGACCCCTTCTGGTACCCATCCATCCTCTTCCGTTGAACTTTGAATCACTACGATCCTCGCCATTTGTGCGGCAACCCCACCCTTGTTCTCTCCCAGTCGCCGCCTACTCCCCCTTTGCACCTGCCTACACCTGATCACAGCCAATCGTGCAGACTGTGCACCTGAGCTCCTCCAGTTAGAGCAAAGGACAATATTTCGTCACGTTGGAATTAAAAGCCCCTTACTTCCTTGCTAGATGGGAATTTTCTTTTGCCCTTCAGCTGAAGTAAATTTTCTGCCTTACTCACCCACACCTGACCACGTGTTTGATTTCATTTATAACAATTTTGGTGCCCAACGTGGGGCTCTGCTAGTTGCCCTGGGGGATCATGGGACTTCCTTCCCAAGGGGAGACGTGTCCCACTGCCTTGTTGCAGTGGCTGAAGGGGTAGAGAGTGACTGCGACTCCCAAGGCCAACAGGACTGAAGGTCAAAGGTGGAACGGCAATGCAGGGGGGCACAAGCCAACCAGAACTGTGGAAAAAAATAATTTTGTGCACGAGCCAACAGTAGGAATTATCTTTTTTTTTCTTAAATTTGAGGGAAGAAAGGGATATATGTGTACTGCCTTGGTGGTCAAAACATCCCATGGGGTTTGATCTGAGTGGGTTTGAGACACGTCTGGGACCTGGGGTAACCATGCCAACTCCAAATCCGCAATGCCAGCAACCAGAAGGTACAGCGAGGACAGGAGTAACAACTCGAGGAGAAAGGGGGTCATAACAGACCTCTGATAACCCAAAAATCATACCCCGGGAGAAAACGAGATGGGAAATAGAAATTCTGCTGTAGAAAAGCAGGATGCTGGCAGGGGAAGGGGAGGAGATACAGAAATCCACTTACATAGCCCTTTGGGCTGCATGCTAAAATATTGGGAGGATAATCCTAAAACGAAAGTGAAGGAAAAATCGAAGGTGATAAAATATTGTTGTTTTATTTGGACCCAAGAACATATCCTAAATCAGGCAATATACTGGCCAAAGTTTGGGGTATATGAGGATTGGATATGCCAGATATTAATAGAGCATGTAATTGATAAAGACCCTAACAACCGGGAAGAAATAGAATATGCCCTCTGTTGGAAAGAAGGACCTAAAGTCCTCTTTCCTCTTAAGATTAGCAATAACAATAAAATAGAAGAAGAGAAATTAAACAGATGGGATCCCCTAAGTTGCCTTCCCCCATCATCCATTTCTTATCCAACCCAGGGGCAAAACCCATCTCCTGCCCCCAGGAATATTCCAATGAAGGGTGAGAAGGAACTGAACCTGACTGTAGCAGCTTCTGTCCCTTCTCCAATTTCATACCCTTCCCTACCTAGACTAAAAAGAGAACTAGAACAATGCAAACAGATATTCAAAACTTTTCCTTTTCCACAAGGAGAAAAGAAATGTGATTCTCTTTCCTCCCTCTTCACTTTTTATCCTTTACGTGAGGTTCCTGTAGGAGAGGGGGCCATTGGATTTGTAAATGCTCCTCTCACTAGCTCAGAGGTAAGATACTTAAAGCAAAAATTAAAATTTTTGATACAGGACCCACACAGGGTAGCTGAACAACTAGAACAATTGCTCGGCCCTCAACTCTACACATGGTCTGAACTTATGTCTATTTTAAGTATTTTATTCTCTAAAGAAGAAAGGGCAATGATTAGGCAGTCCTCAATGAAAACCTGGGAACACCCAGCTGGATCTGGAGCCCCATCGGCTGAGGTAAAATATCCAATTGAAGACCCACACTGGAATAAGAACAATGAGGTACACAGGGAATGTATGAGAGACCTCAGAGATTTAATTATAAAAGGAATAGAAGAGACAGTTCCTTGGACCCAAAATTTAGTCAGAGCTTTTAAAGTACGCCAAGGGAAAGAGGAAGGGCCAACAGAATTTTTGAATAGATTAAATAAAGGAACAAATGAGGAAGTATTCTGAGTTAAATACTGATGATGTCTTAGGGCATGAAATGTTGAATGCTCACTTTGAAACTAATAGCTGGCCTGATATAGATAGAAAATTACAAAAAAATAGTAAGGATGGACAGATAAAACATCTAGAAGACTTATTGACAGACACTCAAAAGATATATGTAAGGAAGGATGAACAGAAACAGGGACAACGTACCAAATGTTTACTCTCCACCATGGAACCAGTAACTTGGCAAAACCTTAGCCTTAGAAATAAGGGACAAAGAGGGACCCAACCAAGATACCCTAAGGAGCCACAAGCCAAGGGACCACAGAAGGGAGAAAAAAGGAGTAAATGCTGTAAGTATGGAAAAGAGGGACAGTTTAAGAGAGAATGTCCTGAATGGGTAAGAGAAGAAAAGGTAGCATCCCTCATGTCCTTCAATGAGGACTAGAGAAGTCAGGGCTCTTTTATATGAAAACTATCCTACCAAGAGCCCTTGATATATTTGGAGGTGGGACCCAAAAAAGGAAGAAGTAACATTTTTAATTTACTCTGGGGTGGCTAACTCCTCTTTAACCTATCAGCCCACCCAAACACAACTGTCTGATGAACAGCTATTAGTGTCAGGAGTAAAGAGGGAAGTCCCCATATTTAAGAAGACTCAAGTGAGATACCAGGACAGGCATACCCAAGTAGAATTCCTCTTTGTGCCTGCAGCAGGAACCAATCTCTTAGGTTGAGACTTAATGTGTGAACTTGGAGTAGGATTAAAAATTAATGATAAGGAAATTCAAATTTCCCTTAACCTTCTAACATCTAAAGAAGAAGAAAATATTTATCCCCAAGTTTGGACAAAAGAGGGAAATCAAGGAAAACTCCTGGTGCCACCAATACATGTTGAACTAAAAACCAGGGGAAAAACCATAAGAAGGAAACGGTACCCAGTCCCTCTTGAGGAGAGATTAAGATTGCAACCTGTAATAGAGGGGTTACTTAAGGATGGCCTCCTTGAACCCTGCATGTCTTCTTATAATACCCCAGTCTTACCTGCAGAGAAACCAGGTGGATCTTACAGACTTGTCGAAGACGTAAGAGCAATAAATCAAATTACTCAGGATTGAAACCTTGTAGTCCCTAATCCCTACATTTTTCTAAGTAAAATACCCCGTAATCACCAGTGGTTTAGTGTTACAGACTTAAAGGATGCTTTCTGGGCATGTCCTCTAGTTGAAGATAGTAGAGATTTGTTTGCCTTTGAATGGGAAAATCCACAAACTGTGAGGAAACAACAGTATCAGTGGACTGTCCTCCCCCAGGGATTTAGAGAGTCACCCAACTTGTTTGGACAAATTCTGGAACAGGTGCTAGAGGGATTTAAGAACCCTCCACAAACTAAACTTCTCCAATATGTACACGACTTATTACTTTCTAGAGATGAGAAGAAAAATGTAACTGAAGTAACTATTGCCCTACTTTTTAGGACAGCAAGGATTAAGAGTTTCAAGAACTAAGTTACAATTTGTGGAACATAAAGTTAAATATCTGGGACATTTGATCAACGAGGGTAAACGAATATTAAACCCAGAATATATCTCAGGGATAATTGATATGCCAGTACCTCAGACTAAGAGGGAATTTAGAAGATTCTTAGGGTTGATGGGATACTGTAGATTATGGATAGACTCTTATGCCCTTAAGACTAGAAAACTATATCTTAAGCTTTTAGATGGAGAGCCTGACCCAATCCTTTGGACGCCTGAGGAACTGCATTCACTAGATACTCTTAAACAAGCCCTTATCAGGACTCCTGTGTTAGCTTTACCCTCACTTGAAAACTCATTCTAATTGTTAACGTAGATAAGGGAACAGCTCTGGGAGTTCTAACCCAGGACCTTGGTGGGGGGAAAGCAACCAGTAGCCTATTTACCTAAGCTTCTAGATCCAGTCTCTGGGAGGTGACCTGAATGTATCCAATCAGTGGCTTCCACTGCCCTTTTGGTAGAAGAAAGTTGAAAATTAACCTTTGGAGGGGCCTTAAAGGTGAGCACACCCCATCAAATCAGAACCATTCTTCACCAAAAGGTGGGGAGATGGCTAACTGACTCTCGAATTTTAAAGTATGAGGCCATTCTCCCAGAAAGGGGTGATTTAGCCCTCACTACTGAAAACTTTAAATCTGGTTGAATTACTAATTGGGGAGAAAACCTCTGACTACTGAACATTACTGTATGGATCTAATAGAATACCAGACCAAGGTCAGACCATACCTTAGAGAAATCCCCTGCTCAACAGGCTGTCCGTAAGATCTTTGTAGATGGATCGGATCTTCCCGGGTTATATAAGGGGAAAGGCATAATAGATGGAGTACAATAAGAAATAATAGAGTCAGGAAGGGTACCCAATGGTGGTCTGCTCAGACCTGTGAACTATTTGCTCTAAACCAAGCCCTAAAGTTTCTATAGGGAAAAGAGGGAACAATTTACACAGACTCCAGATGTGCCTTTGGAGTTGCCCACAATTTTGGAAAAATTTGGACTGAATGTGACCAACTTAATAGTAGAGGGGAAAGGATTTAGTACACAAAGAACTAATTATTCAAACTCTAGAAAGTTTATTGTTACCTGAAGAAATAGCTATCATACATGTGCCAGGGCACCAATGAGGCCACAGCATAGAGGCCCAAGGCAATAGGCTAGCAGATGAAGCTGCTAAAGAACCTGGCCTACAATCAGAAGTCTCTATTTTCCATATCATTCCTATATTCTCTCCTCCCTCAGTTACTCCAATATGCAGCCCACAGGAAGAAAAACAATAAAATTGGGAGCTTACAAGACTTCTGAAGGAAAATGGCTTCTACCTCATGGTACAGAAATGCTTACAAAACCCATAATGAGAGAAATGATGACCACTTACATAAGGGAAGCCATTGGGGCCCACAGGCCATATGTGATGCTATACTAAGAATATATGGATCTGGATCCAAAAACTGTGGTACATATATACAATGGAGTACTACTCGGCTATTAGAGAAAATGATATTATGGCATTTGCAGCCAAATGGATGGAGATGGAAAATATTTTGCTAAGTTGCCGGGAGCCAGCCCCAGCTGAACTTGGGTTCCTGAAGAAAAAGTTGGAGTCGGCATAAAATAACGGCTGGAACCTCTGGGACAAGTTGCAAGCAGACACAGTTCCCTGCTTGAGCAAAATGCTGTCTGTTCTTTATTGTTGAACATTTTTATACAGGTGCACAAACAAGCCTTTCATTATCTGCTTCATTATACAATTCTCTTTTCAGTTTCCCAGTAAATTTAAAGTATCAACTGTTAGTACAATTCATGTCCTCGACCTCCCCACCACAATGACCATATTGTTTAAACCTGCTTC
The DNA here is from genome assembly GCA_004027875.1 of Aplodontia rufa. NCBI lineage: Eukaryota > Metazoa > Chordata > Mammalia > Rodentia > Aplodontiidae > Aplodontia > Aplodontia rufa. The sequence continues at coordinate 86,596 of PVKS010002529.1, forward strand.
TACAAAGGACAGAGGCCAAACACTTCACCGAATTCTGTCTCCCTAAATTCCTTTAGATGTTTCCGCAAACCGTTACCTCACTAGATAAGAGAAGCCTTAAAGGTCTCTGCACTTCATTAGTCTAGAAGCCCTATCTTAGCATAAATGAAAAGTTTCTTATTTAGCTAGACTATGTTATAGGCTATTATAACTCTTATACCCTATAAACTATTAACCTAAAACTGTTTTGTTGTTGTAACCTTATCAAATATTCCATAGCTATCTTAGATCCTATAAATGTTAATCCTATAAAATTATCTGTGCATCCTAATCTATGGGCTAAAAAGTTAAAGCCTAACCTCTGCGAAGACAAAAAGGATAAACTTGTCCTATTTACTACTAAGAAGTTAAAACTCCGTCTTCACTAAGCCAGGAAAAGATAAACGTGTCTTATTTACTGCTAGGGACTTAAAGCTCATCCTCTGTAACAACAGGAAAGGTAAACACACCTTTCTTACTCAAAGTTCACAGTACAATGTGAGCACTCAGGATGGTACTGGTAAATGTTTCATGTGTATTGTTTCTTTGTTCCTTAGTTCTAATTATTTTGCTTTATATATCCAGTTTTATTTTAAAGTCAGTATAGCTTTGTTTTCCATGATTTCTATATGTATTATAATAAGTATCCTTCTCAACAATCGTAACAGTTGTCTAAGCAATAGAATTCTCATAACAATAAGAGAGTGTCAGTTTGAGTAAATTCACAATACATATAACTACTAAAACACAGCCAAGTCCTAGAGGGGATGGTTTTGGCAATCTCCAGGGCTGGCTTTGCCTATCCCATCCCCAAGCCTGGACTTTGGCAGACAGAACTTTGGTGGACATTGCCTCCTCCACTAAGTAAAGTATCCCAAACTCAGACTCAAGGGCCGAATGTTTTCTCTCATTTGTGGATGCTAGAATATAAGCAGAATCAGTACGTTAGATGGCTAACCTAACAATTACCTCAGCATTTATGAATTCTTATACGTGTTCATGGGGAACTGTGCTTAGGTTCCTGGGGGATGTAGGGAGGGGGGGTAGTGAAGGGGGAAGGGAATAGGAAGGACATCAAGGTGACCAGAGGTAGTATGGGGGAATCTAACCTGAGGGGAACCTCTGATTTCCACAAGAAGTCCAATTAACTTGGGTCTTAAGTAAAGTGGGGAACCCAAAGGGGGAAACCATGGTCTGACACCAATATTGGCTTGTTCTGTCATTACACTTTTGTTTTTGATTGTTTGACGATGAACCCCTCCTAGTTGTAAGACCATGTTTATCGAATAAAAATTTAAAAAAAAGAATATATGGATGCCTGGGAATTTATACAATAGCCAAACAAGTAAATGAAGATTGTATCACCTGTAGAAGGGTTAATAAACAAGCCTTAAGGAAACAGCCTCCAGGAGGGAGAAATCCTGGATTAAGACCCTTCCAAAGCATCCAGATTGACTATACTGAGATGCCTCAAATAGGACATTTAAAACATTTGCTAGTGATAGTAGACCATCTAACTAATAGGGTAGAAGCTGTCCCCTTGCCCAGTGCTACTACTAGCAATGTAACTAAGGTTTTATTGGAATTAATAATTCCTAGATTTGGTTTAATAGAAAATATAGACTCAGATAATGGAAGTCATTTTAATGTCAATGTTATTGAAGAACTTAGGCAAATCTTAAACATAAAATGGGAATATCATACTACCTGGCACCGCTCTTCCTCAGGTAAGGTGGAGAGAATGAACCAAACTTTAAAGAGGCAGATTACTAAACTGATGTTGGAAACAAAGCTCCCCTGGACTAAGTGTCTCCCCATTACTCTCCTAAGGATTAGAATAGGACATATGCTTATCCCCTTATAGATTGCTATATGGATTACCATATTTAGGTAGAACGATGGGGTTTCCCACCTTTGAAATGAAGGATCAATTTCTTAAAAGTTATATATTAGGTCTCTTTTCTACCTTATCCTCTTTGAGACTCCTGGCACAGACATTACATCTGGAATTCCCTGTACACCCACATCATCCAGGGGACTGTCCAGGGCCTTATCAAGTCCTGCTCACCGCTCAGACAGTTGTCTGGACAGCCATATGAGGTTGGACTCACTTCACACACATTAAAAGGGTCTCAACTTCCAATTGTGAAAGACAATGAATCTCATTCCAGCACCCAGACCCCACCAAACTGACTCTGAAAGGACTTTAATAATGCTTATGATGATATTGGGAATGGTACCTTGTAAGTTGATTATTGATGTAGCTCAGACCATCTTTCCTCTGATTGTCAAGTCTGATGTTTACCAGGTGCTTCCTGTAATAATTTACATAACCAAGATCACTTCTGGGACAAATGCATATCATTGTCCAGCATACTCTGGAGAAGTTAATCTCTATGAACTTAATAATGATGTTACCAAGATTGTCTTGGAGACAAAAGATTTATAAGAAACCCTTAAGATAGAAATTGGACATAATGAGACAAATGCCCAGGTGAAATGGATTAAATATTCTGTTAGCACATTAAAATAAAAGCGACTTTTATGCATGTGCAACAGGAGGGCAGATTGCTCAAGTGGTCCCATTCCCTTTTGACTGGACCTCAGATCCAATGGGCATGAATTGCATGATATCCCTCTTTATTTTAGATTATATAGAATTTCTTACCTTATAAATAAGTTAAAAGATACTTTGTAGTTTCTGTATACCAAATTGCTTCCATTCACTCATGTCAAGGGATATTTGGCTTACGTCCACCTATTGGCTCTATTGAATGATATTGTAATGATCATTGGTATCATAGTACGTCTTTATTTGCCCATATATGTGAGTATTTATTACTCTACTCTGCTCTGTTCCATTTGTGTATTTGTCTTTGTCGGTATTAAACAACTGAATAAATTTTTAATTTTTTTTATACCAGGGATTGAAACTTGTGCTTAACCATCAAGCCACATCCCCAGTTGCTTTTTATTTTGACACAGGGTCCCACATGTTCCTTAGGGCCCCAGCCTCCCAAGTTATTTATTTCTCTTAATTACTTTTCCTACTTAACTAATTTCTAGAACATTGGTTTTTAGGATGATGTGCTCTGATTTATCCCCTCGTTTCCTTTATATTTTCTGTGGTTGTTTATTTTTTTAATTATATTGTGATTACACAAAAAACACTTGCAAGAGATAACAAATTAATGTCAAGTCTGTATAAAAATTGTTGTCTTTAAATGTTCTCTCGGTATTGTTATGGATGTCATAGCTATTTAGAAATGGTGTATGCATTAACAGGAATTTATGGTAATGTTATGCTTTTGTCTTTTAAGTTCTATAGCACAATTAAGTGGTTTAAGTACCATAATTGCAGTTCTGTAGAATAGTTTGTGTATATTTGTTTTTCACTGAAAGCTTTAAAATTTTAAATTTGTGTTGCTATGCAGATCTACTTTATTTCCAATGGGAAAGATTCCCTGTAGTTTTTCTTTTAGTTTAGGTCTAGTGGTGAGGAACTTTCTCAGCATTTGT
>PVKS010002529.1:90232-116968 GCA_004027875.1 Aplodontia rufa
AAAAAAAAAAAAAAAAAAAAAAAAACAAAAAAACGTAGAAACCTTTGTTGGATTGTATTTCTGGGTATAGCATTCTTAGTTTCTAGTTTTGCTTCTTCACCCCTATGATTTATCCCCCTGTTCTTTTCTGGAAATCTTCTATGAAAACACCCACTAAAATCATATAGTAGTCCAAGTCTTTTCTCTTGGTCCTTTCAAAATTCTCTTTGTGTCTTTGAAACTTTGATTATTCATATTTAGAATTTTTTTGTGTTTAATCTTAATTTGAGATAGTTGGGATTCTTTGATATGTTTTTCCCCCTCATATTTCTAATTTCTGAAGAATTATGTCTTAAAGAGTTCTACACAATTTCTACTTGCTTTTTCTTCTTGCTGTGGTTTTTTTTTGTTCTGAATTTCGTTTTTTCTTGTCCTTGTTTAGTTCGTTAAACATTTTTCAAATAGGTTAGTAATTTTTAAGAAAATCTGTTACTGACAGTTTCCCAATGGTCATTTCCTATTGTTTTATATTATTACTCTGAGCCATTTTTCAGTTTTTGTATTCTTTGTAATTTTTCATTGAGTATTGTCCTCTTGGAAACCACTAAAGTCATTTGGGTAATGAGTATGAAAGTTAGTAAGTAAACAAAAAAGAGGCCAGGATCAATGACACATGCCTGTAATCCCTGCTAGTTGGGAGGCTGAGATTAGGATTGCAAGTTTGAGATAAGCCTCAGCATCTTTGTGACACCTGGTCTTTGAAAAGAAAGCAAACATACATATATATGTGTGTGTGTGTGTGTGTGTGTGTGTGTGTGTGTGTAATATATATGCTAAGATATATATAAAATATATGTGTATATATGTATACATATATATATATATAAATAATCTATCAGTGGTGCTGTGACTCAGGATTCAGTCACAAGTACCAAAACAACAACAAAAAAGAGTAAGAAAAGAAAAAAAGGCAAAAGGTTAATTTCTGCATCAATTGACTCAAATGGAATCTGAAAAAAAATAGAACTCAGAAATGTTAAATAAAATGGTGGTTATCAAGGGCTGTGACTTGTTATGGGGTGAGTGTTGTGATAATGTTTCTCAAAGTATGCAAAAAAATTTTTTTTCAAAAAGAATATCAATTTTATTTTTTCACCTGGGCTTTGTTTCTCTAACACTTATTTGCGTATGTGGTGCTGGGGTTTGAACTTTGTCCCTCATTCATGCCAGGTAAGCACTCTAACTGCTGAGCCACCACTCCAGCCCCTGTAAAATTTTATTTAAATGGGTAGAAGGAATTCGAGATCTCTATTGTGCAAAAGGTAAAATTTTTTTTTTGTTTTTCTTGTTTTGTTTTGTTCTGTTTGCAAATGAGATTGAAATCAGGGGTATTTGACTACTTAACCTCATCACTGCTATTTTTATTTATTTATTTTTTAAATTTGGAGATAGAATCTCAGCTAATTGTCAAGGCTGGTCTTGAATTTGCAATCCTCCTGCCTCAACCTCCTGAGTCACTGGGATTACAGCTGTGTACCACTGTTCCTGGGTAGTATGATGTATTCTTAATGAATGCTACTACAATGGATGTAAAAATTTTCTAAGAATAAAAATACTAATTATAGAAAATAACACATGGGGCTAGAGCGGTGGCTCAGCAGTTATGGCACTTGCCTGGCATGCGCAAGGATGCGGGTTCAAACCCCAGCGCCACATACACATTGAAGTGTCAGAGCAACGAAAGCCACATGTAAAACTAAATAAAAATTGTTTCTCTCTGTCTCTCTCACTGTCCCTCCATCTTTAAAAAACAAAACAAAAGAAAATAGCACATATGTTCAATTTAGTCATTTCACCATGTATGCATGCATACTTTAAAACATGATATCATGGTAAGTATATAAAGTTTAGTTTGTCAGTGAAAGCAGTCACAAAAAAATTATAGGACAAGTTGTTTTAGTTGATCTCTATGGCCTGGCTTCATCTAGGTAATATTAACATACGTGTGAGATTGTTGTTGCTTTTCAGTTTTGTTTGCAGGATATTTCTCTAGAAGTGTATGTGTATTTTCACAAAGGTTTGTCCATATTTCTTCTTCAGACCCCATGGGTTTTTCTACTTTGTTGAATATCTGTGATACTGTCATCCAAAATCTACCTGTTATCACTAGATTCTATATAGGCAGAAACCAGGTTTTAGAGTCTGTAGTAAAGCCAGAAATATTTGCCATGCTTATCCCCTTTTCTTACTGTGAAGGTTGTTGTAGTTTTTTCCTAGTGTAATGCTCTATCATGGAGTAGGAATAGTTGTGGTTGATAAAAGTAACACACTTTCCTTCTCGTACTAGATGACTCTGTTTAGTGTTGTATTCATCTGTGGTGCTGTGAACTCTCAGATGGTTCTGAAAATTCTCACAAATTGGTCCTTTCAGTGTATTGTTATGAAGTTCATGTATCTCTGGATCAATGAGGGTCATGGATTTTACTCAGCTGATCCCCTGTTGATGTCCTGCCCTTTGTATAATTTTATATATTTGTAAATTATATTCACCAGAGTCTAGAAAGTGAAATAATTGGTTATTTTTGTTTCTTTCAGCTATGCATTCTCATCAAGCCCAAGACTTTTTACCAGAGCAGGGATTAAAACATTTATTCCAAAAAGTGATAAAGGGAAGATATGGAAACCAGGGCATTGAAAATTTACATTTAAGAAAAGATGGGGAAAGTGTTGGAGAGAATGAAGGTCTGAAAACTTGTCATAATGAACATAACAAATGTGTGATGACTATCCATAATGAAAATTTTAATATCAACAGTCATCAAGACCATACAACATCTGAGAAAACAACTCAATTTATTCTAGTCACTTTTGAGGAACTTTGTGTGTTTTTAAATGTATATCCACAGCAGTTTTTGAGACATAACTTTCCTCTGAAAGAAAATTTGGAAAATCTGAAACAGAATCTGTCCCAAGCTTCAGTAAACAACATGAACAATTTCAGTGTTAGTATTGGGTTAAACTTTTGCTCAAGCATTTCTGTAGACACAGGATTTAGAAATAAAGAACAAATTTCAGAATGTGATCACTTTGAGTGTTACTTTACAAAAAGTCTGCTATTTTGCAATCAACAAACAGTTCCTCCTTGTGCCAAAACATATAATTTTAACAAATGTAGGAAGTTCAATACTTCCCCATTATTGGTTAATAAAAATTCAGATGTTAATAAAAATTCAGATATAGATATTTGGAAAGTACTGTATGTTTATGATAAAATCTCTAAAACATTTAGCCAAGTCTCTACCTTATGTAATTACCAGTATATTTATGTTGATGAAAAAAAATATGAATGCAGTGAAACTCCTAAAAATTTTAGCCTTGGTTCAAATCCTAGAAAACATCAGTGTACTCATTTTGCAAAGAACTTTTACAAAGTTAATAAATGTGGGAAAGTCTTTCATCAGAGCTCAAAACTTAGTAGCCATCCAAATACCCATATTCAAGACAAACCTTACAAATACAAAGAATGTGAACGGACTTTAAAGAAAATTTCAAGCCTTACTCAACATAAAATAATTCATTCTGGAGAGGAGCCCTACAAATTTAAAGAATATGTCAAAGCTTTTAATCAAACCTCAAACCTTATTAGTCACCAGAGAATTAAAACTGGAGTGAAGCCATACAAATGTAAGGAATGTGGTAAAACATTCAGTATAAGCTCACATCTTATTAAACACCAGAGAATTCATACCGGAGAGAAGCCCTACAAATGTAAAGACTGTGGCAAAGCTTTTAATCAAACCTCAGCCCTTACTCCACATCGGAGGATTCATACTGGAGAGAAACCCTACAAGTGCAAAGAATGTGGTAAAGCTTTTAATCGAAATTCAAACCTTACTCAGCATCAGAGGATTCATACTGGAGAAAGACCATACAAATGTAAGAAATGCGGCAAAGCTTTTAAGGAGTGCTCACACCTTGCTAAACACCAGAGAATTCATACCGGAGAGAAGCCCTACAAGTGTAAAGAATGTGGCAAATCCTTTAAAGATTGTTCAACCCTTACTCAACACCAGAGGATTCATACTGGAGAAAAACCCTACAAATGCACAGAGTGTGGTAAAGCTTTTAATCGAAACTCAAACCTTACTCAACATCAAAGGATTCATACTGGCGAAAGACCATACAAATGTAAGAAGTGTGGTAAAGCTTTTAAGGATTGTTCACACCTTATTCAACACCACAGAATTCATACTGGAGAGAAGCCCTATAAGTGCAGAGAATGTGGCAAAGCTTTTAAACAAATGGCGACCCTTACTCAACATCAGAAGATTCATAGTGGAGAGAGACCATACAAATGTAAGGAATGTGGCAAAGCGTTTAGGGATTATCCAACCCTTACTCAGCACCACTGGATTCACACTGGACAGAGGCCATACAAATGCAAAGAGTGTGGCATGGCTTTTACACAAACCTCACATCTTAATAAGCACCAGAGAATTCATACTGGAGAGAAGCCCTATGAATGTCAGGAATGTGGCAAAGCTTTTAAAAGAAATTCACACCTTACTCAACACCAGAGAGTTCATACTGGCGAGAAACCTTACCAATGTAAAGTCTGTGGCAAAGCTTTTACTCAGAACTCAAACCTTATTGGTCACAAGAGAATTCATACTGGAGAGAAGCCATACAAATGTAAAGAATGTGGCAAAACATTTCATACAAACTCACACCTTGTTAGTCACCATAGAATTCATACAGGAGAGAAGCCCTACAAATGTAAATACTGTGGCAAAGCTTTTAATCAAACCTCAACCCTTAGTCAGCATCAGAGGATCCATACCGGAGAGAAACCATACAAATGTAAAAGATGTGGCAAGGCCTTTAAGTATTACCCAACCCTTACTCGCCACCACAGGACTCACGCTGGCGAGGAGCCCTTCAAATGAAGATAATGTTTCAATGCTTTTAATCACAAATAACTCTTACGTAACATAAGAGGATTAATACGGGAAAGTGACCTTACAAATAGAAGGAATGTGGCAAAGCCTCTAGCACTTGATCACGTGTTACTCAGCAGCAGACAATTCATCGAACAGAGCAGTTCTAAAAATATAAAGTGTGTCACTGACTGTTCAAATTTCATTTTCTTCAGTATCAGAAAATTTATATTGTCTTGAAATCTCGTGGATGAAATATCTGTGCAAAGATATTTTTTGCACAAAATATATGCCTTAGATAACAACAAAACATTTGTAATTGAAAACACATCTTGGCAAATGAGAAAACTATAGCAAAGTCTTTATATCTTGATGTATATAAAAATTATTAATTTAAGGAAATCTTGTAAAGAAGAGCATGTGGGATTGCCTTTAAATTTTGCTTAAAGTTTATTGGACATTGTTAGTTGATGTGTTAGAAATATCAGAATAGTGTAATAGCTCATTTCCGAAAAGGCAGACTTTAAATCAAAGACTACATGAATACATTCAGTCTTTAAATTTGAAGGAAGCATAATTCTCACGTATAACGTAATATCACGACTCAACAATGTTTTTAGTTTGTATTTTTCTGAAGACTTTACAATGACGTATGAAATACTTTACTCATGTTATGCATGGATTTCTTATTTCTTTATTAAATAAAAGTGAATGCTTCTCAATGTGTTAACACTGTCATGTCTTGAATCACATGTTCTTCTAGGCACACAAGAATTCACTTCACTAAAGGTTCTAGATAATGTAATAAAAATCCTCCTGGGTATAAATGATCATTGTACCAGTTAGGCAGTGTAATTGTGCTTCAAACTACTTGGAAGACTGTCATTATAAATTACATTTTAAGTAATTCTCGTTTTGTAATTAATGATAGTTATAGAAGAAATTTAGGAAAATTAACAGTAAGCCAAGATTTCTGTATCTCTTTTTTTATTTTTGAACATAGTCTTACATTTTGAAGGGATTTGTTACTATACATTCATACATGTATACATAAAAAGAAAGTAACTTGAACCCAATCCCTGTCCAGGACCTCCTCCCTTCATCCTCTCCCTGATCTCTTGTCTCCTCTTTGAATGCCCCCTATCATAGATACAAATGACCATATACATATACATTAATTTCTGATATTTCTAGTTTCAAATGCTGCCTGAGTATAATTTGCCTTCTCAGGAGAGTCAACGGTAACCTACAGTATTGGTAAACCCTTTTTTCCCTTCCTCTCTCCCTGCTTCTAGCTACACTTCCCCCAGATTATGTATTACTTCGAATTTGGTGGGTTTATTAAGTAAACTTGACTAACTTTTGCCCTAACCTAGCTTTTACTCTAGCTCCCATATATGGGAGAAAACATTCAATCCTTGAGTCTCTATGTTTGGCTTTTCTTCACTTAGCATGATTTTTTTCTGTTTCCATCCATTTACATGCCAAAGCCATGATATTATTCTTTCTAAAAGCTGAGTAAAATCCCCTTGTGTGTGTGTGGGGTGGGGGGTGATCTTCTATTTCTTTCTTCAATATTCAATGTTTTTCTTTTTAGAGGTCTTTTATTTTGTTAGATAATTCCTAAATATTTTATTCTTTCTGAGGTTATTGTGGACATGGCAAATTTCCTGACTTCTTTGGCCAAATTACTGTTGGAAGATGGGAAAATTGCTGATTTCTGTGTGTTGATCTTGTATCTTGCCACTTTGCTAAATCCATTTATAAGCTCTGGAAGTCTTTTGAAGGAGTTTTTTTGGGTCTTTTAGGTTGTCAAGTAGCGATAGTTTTGACTTTCACCTTTCCTATTTGTATCCCCTTGATTTCCTTCTCTTGTCTGATCGTTATTGCTAAGGGTTGTGGGACTATGTTGAATAAGAGTAGTGAAAATGGACAGCCTTTTCTTGTTCTGAGTTTAATGGAAATGCTTTCAGTTTTTCTCCATTTTAGTATAATGTTGGCTGTGGGTTTGTCATGTGGCCCTTAAAAATTAAGGTAAGTTCCTTTGATCGCTATCTTCTCCGGGATTTTGAGCATAAATGGTTATTGGATTTTATCAAAGGCATTTTCTACATCTGTTGAGATGAGCATATAATTTTTGTCTTTAATTCTTTTTAAGTGATGAATCACATTGATTTGTGTACGTTGAACCAGCTTGGAATGAAGCCCCCAGGGCCCCAACTTGGTTTGAGTTCACTAGCAGGTACCCCACCCTGTGAACAATTATTGACCTTCACAGTTTCCAATTACTTGCTAGATGAGAGGAAATCACTATGAACATCTAATGCATACAGTAAACAGTTTACTTTACTCTTTCTTTAACCTTATTAATCTGTTGGCTTACAGCTGACTTAAAAGCAAATCACCTATATGAGGATTGACAATCGCAGCCGAAAAGTTTCCCAGTATTAATGGTGTTGACACAAGTTATGTAAACTGATTGGGACTAATTGGTGGTGAGCCTACAGACACCTAAGAGCAAAGAAGTTGTGATGGAAAGGTAGTGAAGGACTTTCATTTTAGGGGTGAGAGCAGAGAGAAAGTATAGATGATGAAGAATGTTGCTATTTAAATACAATTAGTGGGGCTGGAATAGTCCTCAGTGTTTGAAGCACTTGCCTGGCATGTGTAAGAACCTGGGTTCAAATCCCAGCACCACATACACAACTAAATGTCAGAAAGTCCAGATGAAAAAATACATAAAATTGATTCTCTCTCTCACTCTGTCCCTCTTTCTTTAAAGAAAAAAGAAAAAAAGAAAAAGAAACACGCAAGCAAGAGAGTGAGATAGTGATGTTAAGGAGGTGAGAGGGAGAGGAGTAGAGTTGGAGTATTTCTCAAAGGGAGGATAAAAGGGGGTTGTGGCGAATCATACGAACCAAGAGGCTATACTGCACAAACAGATTGTAGTGGTCAGAAACTCAGACCTCAAAAGGCAGGTTGGGGAGTTTTAATTGTTTACTACTGAGAACGAGCTTGGAATGGAAGAGAAGTCATAGTAAAGTAAGGAAGAGTAAGTATGAGTGTGTATATGTCCATGGATATTTCGGTTCTGCCAGAGCTCATACAAATGCACAACAAAGGTGAGAACCAAGCAACACAAAACCAGATGTGAAGTCAAAGTAAAAGAAAAAAAAAAACCAATTCTTGTTCTTCTCAGGATACTGAGCTGGGATGCTGGGGATTGTAGAGTTCAGCTACCAGGGCCACTTGCAGTCGCAGAGCTCCCTCTGCTGCTCTCAGGCCAAGTCCGTCTACAAATTTCTTGGGATTTTTGTCCTTGAGCGCCATGAAACCTGGCAGGTTTCTCCACCTGGTGAAGGGAATATGGGGAAGGTTAGAGATTCCTTTTTTCCCCATCCAGGTCCCCCTGGTTTAGGAAAAAAACTTGGGGTGTGACCAGGACTCACACTCACCTGGAGAGACCTTTGGTACCACAGTAGGTTCCTGGGAGTGGGTGGTGGGGGCAATCCCTATTTCCTCTATTCTGTGCACATGGTCACAGTGGTTGCTGTCCCTTCCCTTTGTGCACTGCTGAGACAAGGGGTACTGATCTCAAGCACTTGCAGTGGTTTAGGGTGAGACCAGAAGTGAGGGTCCTCTCTGATTTTTGATTTCTCATAGGAGATCCTTACCGTTGGTATTTCATTGTTCTGCCCACCTCATTGCAGGAGGACACTGCTTTTGCAATGCCCTGCTGCTGGTGGGACCTGCCCATGCTGGACAGCACTGTCACTTTGCTTGGTATTGTTTCCAAAATTACCACATTTCCAAGAGTCTACATGTGTCACTAGATGTCTGGGACTGGGTTCCAGCAACGTACAGAGAGTCACAGTCTTCCTGGGTCTGCGGGATCACTGCATTTTGAGGATGGGGACTGGGAGCCTAAAACAAACCATGACTCCACCACCAGTATTTTTTTTTTCTTCCCTGATTCCAGATTTCTGTATCTGAAGCAACTTTGTCCTATAGTGTTTTTTCCCAGGTGTCTCTTCTATGCACCAAGGAAACCTCACAAATGTTGGTTTTGGTTTAAATTTACTTGAATAGGGGCTGGGGCAGTGGCTCAGAGGGTAGGGTTTGCCTGGCCTTCACGAGGCCGCAATATGAAACCCCAGAACCACATACATAGTGAAGCATTGGAGCAACAAAAACCACATGAAAACCTAAATAAAATTGATTCTCTTTCTCTCTCACTGTCCCTCTCTCTTAAAAACAAGTTTACTTGAATAGACAAAGAGTATAAACTTACGCTGAAATTTGTAGTGAGAGAACCATGAAAACAGCAAGTATGTGTTTCCTTCCACCAGTCTTTAAAAGAAAAGGGAATAATTGAACTGAAAGAATTTAAAGATTGCTGATGATTTACTAGTAAGTTAGAAGTCTGTTTTGGATACCCTGAATTCATGTCTCTAGAAATGTCATTGCTCTTGTTTTATAAACTGCCCCCCGGTTCTATCTTTTCTCTTTCCTTTTTTCTGGTGCAACAGCTAACATATGAATTACTTGTAATGTAGTGAAGCACTGATTGATAATCTGTTCAGGGAGATGAAGAATGATTGTTAGGGCATTTAATGGTATTCAGAAACTCATGTGAAAGTACAGTTCTACAACGATCTTGTCTCAATGGAAGAACATTAAGTCATTTTAATTTTATTTTCAGTTTGTTATATGACATAAAATTTAGTGATTTCACTGAGTCAATTTGTTTAGGTTAAACAGGCTGAGATGTGTTACATCATGCAGTTGCTTTGACATTTGTATGAAATTAAAAGTGAAACACAAAGACAATGTTGGGTATATAATAGATACACCTTAACTGGGAGAAAAGTGTGCTGTTAGGATGAGGTCGTTCCTCCATGTAGGAGAATGAAACACCAGAAATGATATTGATTCTGCATATCCAGTGCTGCACAAGTAACTCGGGATTTAAGAAGTGTTTTCCTATTTTTATTTCTTGATTATCTCTATTTTCTCACTCTTTTTCAGCTTCATAGTTTTACCATTTTACCTAATGAGGCTCTGTATGATACTTAAATGCATGTATATCACAGGCACTGATCAATTCCTGCCTGCCTTTATCTACCCTCCTCCTTTCCAACCTCTATTGAAATCACCATTCTATATTCAGATTGACTACTTCTTTGGCTTATGCTCTTCTTGTTTTTCTGTGTCTGGTTTATTTCATTTTAACGTGTTTTCCTGTTTCATCCAACTTTGAGAAAATGAGTATGTAGTAGTGTCTGTATAATACTTCTCTGTGTATGTGCACACAAGACATATTTTCTTTACTGTTGCTAGGCACCTAGACTTAGCAGTTGTGAATAGTGCCTCTAAGAACATGAGCATGTAGTAATCTGGCTTTACATGCTCATTTAATTACCTTTGGATGTATATCCAGAAGTGGGATAGCAAGGCAGTTCTGGGATTGAACACAGGCTGTGTTTATACTAGACAAGTGCTCTAACCATTGAACTACATCCACAGTCCCTTTTAAGAAATATTTTGAGATGGGGGTCTCACTAAGTTCCTAGGCACTAATCTAGAGGGTATGGAATAGTTCACCATATTGTAAAATGTGACAGGTAAATAGAGCCACAAAAGCTTGTACTAAGGGTTTAAGGTAAGCGCTCCTTACATGATTAACAAGGCTTAAGTGCAGAGTTGGTTAGGAACAGATAATAAAGGAGGCAGCATGAAATCAGAGATGCCAAGTTTTATCTTGCTTTTACATACTCTTAAGGGATTTACAGACCCAACTGATGAGTCAATACAGTTTAGTAAGTGTGCCCCTCGATTAAGTCCCTATATAATTTGTGGTTCATGCTCATTAAAAGTGGGTGTGGGTAATAGGTCATGAGGGAAGGCCTTTGTAGTTTTTCTGCCCTTTTGCCCTGTGGTGGTCCTTGACTGCCACAGTGTTAACCTTTATATGTATAGTTTGTTGAGTTTGGAATATACATGAATACTCTCCATACTTGGTAAACTTTTAGCCATATCTGTTCATGTAATCTTTCTGTATTCTTGTTCCTCTCTTCTCCCTCTGGAATCCCCATTATGTACATGTTAGTGCAAATGATGTCCCATAGGTGTCTGAGCCTCTGAGCATCCCCTCCCCTTTCCTCTCGTTTTCTTTCTACCTCTAACACTGGGTAGTGTCCATTTGTCTACCTTTAGCTTCCCTGGTTCACTCTGCCAGCTCAGATTGGCTGTTGAACCACCTGTGTTTTCTTTTTTCTTGTGTTTTTTTAACCTATTTTTATAGTTCTTGTTTAAAAGTGATTTCTGTCCTTTAATCAGTATTTCCTTCATCATTCTCACTTCCTTTGTTTGCTTAGAATTGGCTTCCTTTAGTTCTTTGATAGCTCTTTTAAATACTGTTTACTAAAACAAATTGTTGGGCTTTTTCAGGAACAGATTCTCTTGAATGCTTGTCTTCCTGTGATTGGGCACCCCCCCCCTTTTGGCATGCCATATAAATCTTTTATAATAATCAGACAGTTTATATAATAAATAACCTCGGGAAATCAGATTCTCCCCTTTCAACAGTGTTTTATTGCTGTCACTGTATGTTTCATGACTTCAGTAAGTGAATGCCTTATATATAGCCTCTGTTCCTGATGACGTGATTGGACAGGAATCCCTCTAGATGCCTGCGTCTCTCTCTTTTTCAGGGGCCTGTGTGTGGGTGTTAGCTAAATCGTTAAACACTCACATGGTAGTCCAACATACACTGCAGCCTTTGTTTCATGCCTTAATTGAGCCTTGAGTGTAGTCCTTTGTGTTCAGGTAATTCTGATAGCGTGATCCTCCCTGTGCCTAGAAATATCAAAATCTTTCAAAGCTGCCTTGTGACACTCATTCCACAGACTTTCCTGGATAGCTTTTGGTGAGACTGTTTGCTACAGACTCTTTCCCTTTGCCTCATGTAAGAATGAGTTCAATAATGATATTATTTTTCAGCATACACCCTTGGGGACAATGCTATTTGCACTGGCTGAACTTGGGCCAAATACAGACGGCCCTGTGTTTGAAGTTTTCAAGGACTCACTACACAGGTCCAATAATGACTGCTGCTTGTGTTGGGGTTTTAAAAGTTATCCAGTCTGACCTATCCTGCCTTACGGTTACCAGTGGACGGATCTTCAAGACCACCTTAGAGTTTAATATGCACCTCAAAACTGGGGTTTAACACCACAAATCTTGCTGATTTCAGACTCAGCACTGGCTCGCTTTCCCTCTGTCCCTTAAAGAGAGAGGGACAGTGAGAGAGACAGAAAGAGAATAATTTTTATTTAGTTTTTCACGAGGCTTTCATTGCTCTGAGACATTGTTGTACACGTGGTGCTGGAGTTTGAATTCACGTACTTGCACATGATAGGCAAGCACCGTGACTCCAGCCCCAGACTCAGTTTTTCTGAACCACATACTCCACAGATTACTTAAAAACTTTGGTTATTTTAATAATTATGAGAATGTTAATACCAACATTTTTTTTTTTTGCTAGTACGTTCATTGCTTTTGTGAAAGAAATTTTTCAGAAATTAATGTTTATGTAGTTGACAATCCATGTTAGGTCTCTTGAACTTTGAGCCAGCCATGCATTCTTGAGATTATGCACATGAACCCAAGCCTTGCTGTTTCTTGTATTGAACAAATCCTTAGCATATTTGCTGTGATTGTAACTCATTCAGGCCAATTTTGGAGACAAACTGTTGTGTAGCTGGAATCATTTTGATGTGGGATCACCACTGGAGTTCACGAAGCGGAGTCATGGAGGCTCCCACCTGCTTTCCCTTCAGTGTTTTCACTCGCAGGTGATTGATCACTCACATACATGTGCATACATCCATACAATCAGAAACACATGCCTGCCCCCACACATCACAATTACACATAAACACATTTAAATGTGCACATTCGTGGACACATACATGTGTACATTTTTATATATATGGGTGTGTGTAAAAACACGTGGACATTTATTTATAAACATACTATACACAAACATGAATGTACATAGAACTGCATGATACATATATACCTATATACACAGATGCACATGCCTGCATATCCACTTATACCTCTATGCATATACATGAACATGCATGCATGACACAAGCACATGTGCAAATTGTGTACGTATACTCACATGCTTACATTGCATACCCATTTAAAATGTGCAGACTCAAAAGCATGCACACGTGCACACAAATACATGCTGCACATATTCACACACATATACTTTACCCACGTTATGTATATGCATCATACATGGACACAGATACATGCATTTATATACACCTCAACAACACACAAGTACACACCAATAAACATGCATGCAGCCACACATGCACATGTAAACTGCATACATATTTAAATATAGATGTACACTTAAACACAATCCCAAATACACGTATCTATACGTGCTTCCACATATTCATGCACATGTATATGCACTTAAATATCTATTTACATTTAAATACAAACATAATATGATTTTGAATGATTTCATGAAGTGTATACCACAGAAGCACAATGTCCCTCAAGGTTAATTTGTGAATCTTCATACAACGTGAACATCAACCACATCAAAGAACTTGATGAAGCCCTATATTCATGCTCTCTGATCAAGTCAGCATTGGTGTGCCATGTTTTAGTCTAAAATACTGTTTGATGAGCCACCAAGAGTGGCAGCCATATTGTTGGTTTGCTTTCTGCATACATGTTTTAGTTCTTTACAAGGAAATATTTTCAATGTGCCTTATGGTAACAGGCCTGTGTGAAGGCATGGTGCTGGCAGTTAGTTGTACCAAAGCAAGTCTGTGTTGGCTAGCAGAGAACCATGGGCAGGTGCAAGTGGATTTCCATTGAGACTACATCACCAGAGTCCATGTTGGGATCCCTGAAAACACCTGGCTTCAGAGAGTGAGCTCAGGTTCCTTGATGTGTTCAGTGAGTTAGTAGCAGTGAGCTGACTTTTTGATTTTAGTGCTGGGAATGAAACCAGGGTAATGTTTATGCTAGGTAGGTGCTCTACCACTGAGCTCCATCCCCAGTCCTATTTTACTTGTTTTGAAGACAAGACTTATGATGGTTTGGATGTGGATTGTTCCCATGTTTCCTGTTTTAGGACCCTAGCCCCCATTGTGACAATAAGAAGTGGTGGGGCCTTTATGAGATGGGGCTTAGTGGGCTGTGCTTAGAACACAGTGGATGTGACTTTGGGAGATATTAATACTGTTCTCCTGGGTGACAGATTTTCCTGAATAATGGGTTGAGGGAATGAGCTTGACCCTTTAATCTCTTTGGCTTCCTGTCTCACCAGGTGATCTCCTCCTTTCGTATGTGTTCCTCCCATGAAGTGATATAGTCAAGGGTACCCTCACCAAAGCCAAGAAAATGGGCTGCCCAGTTTTGGACATTCAGCCTCTGAAACTGTGAACTAATGAATCTCCTTTCTTTACACTGAACCCAACCCACAGGCATTTTGTTACAGCTAGGAAAATGTATTAGCATAAATTTGAAATTGGAAATGCATTTGAAAGGCAAATGCCAGGGGAGAAGTCCAGAGGCATCCACATAGGAGTATGGCCTTCTATTTTTTGATTACTGGAGATAAGAATGCAGAGGTGACACTTTAAACACTACGGAGAATGAATTTGGGTAAGTAGAACCCAAGGCAATCAGACATGGGAGGGGGCTCTTCCCTGTTGTAGGGACATGACTAGGAATGATGACAGACAGGGATAATGGGTTTGGAGAGGAAATAACCAGTTTGGAAGTCGTTAAAGGGGTGTATTGGAGTAGAATTTTTATCAGGCACCTGCAAGACTGCAGACTTGCATAGATGTATAGAGGGAGGTGTAATATCTGAGGAGGGATGGTAGGGTGTGGGATTGCTGGACAGAGTAGATGATGAGCAATTTTGTCTGGCCAAATCTCTGGCTAGAGTTGCCCCCAAAGTGATGACACTGGGTTTACACAAGGGCATGCCCAAATCCATGAGGTGTGGCTGGTTGGAATCCCCAAGAAAGAAGGAAGCACTAAATGATAAGACATTCAATTCAAAGCATATGTTAGGGGAACTGAATAACAGCTGAAGCTTCTGCATAATGGGCTATGAGAAAGTGATGTTCTACCTAGGTATGTTGTCTGCAGAAACAAGGGGTCAAGGTGTACAGAAGGAATTTGGCTCAGGGTCTGTAAGTAAAATGGAGTTGATCTGGCTTCCTCACCTGGATGTCTGGAAAGTAACTGCTAAAATGTTTTATGTAGATTAGGAGCAATAATGCATGCGGACTCTTATGTTACCTATGCTTTGTTTTAAGGTCATATACAAACTGATTGGGACTTTTCCACTTTGGATTGCTCATGCATGAAATAAAAGACATGTCAGATATCCTCATGTGTCTTGTTTTGGCTCTCCAAATTGCAAGTGGCCCTGTCTGAGATAAGGCTGTTGCACTGCAGTTGGATAGCTGGCAGGATCCGCGGCAGCCTGGGATGGAGTCTGCTGCACTTGTAGAAGGTGGGTGCAGCAGAATCGAGAGAGCATCGGATCATTAGGCCTTGCTTACAAGAGGTGAAGTGGGGATGGATAGAGAGGGCTGAAGGCTGGATCCCCACTGCTCATGGGTGAGCTCAGAAGGAGTGACGGGTCTGTCACGTGTCGACACGGGCGGAAGTGGGGACAGATGGTGTCTATAACTGCTGTCTACATCCTGGCTTTGAGGATGAAATAGAGAGGTATTTTCGCAATACATTCAGGAAAAGCTAGACTGTTAGAAATCAGACATGTCGGGAACTTCTTTCACATTATTGGTTGGAAACTACTAAAAGAAAACAGTTCAGATTGTCCTATGACACCTGTTTGTTTTGACTAAGGCAATTTCTGATCATTAACACTGTTTCCTAAATGGATCGGATTTAAAATTAAACTATAAATACCCATGGGTTTTGTTACGTTACACTCTGAATTCTAAATTTTACCTAAAATTTAAGCTTAATTAATATAAAAATATCTGCGTAATACTGGCTTCTCTGCATACTAGAAGTATTCATTTTTCCCAAGTGTACAAGCCTTTTAAAATATAAAGCTTAACAAAACACTTTATCAAATTAATGTTTTCCAAACTATAATTTATGTAAGAATAACCAGTTTTATTGGTATGTATATCATCTGATTTCTGTGATTGGATAAAAGTAACGTATTATCAATAATGTATATATATATATATAATTTTATGTTACTCTTTACACTGAAATGGAAATCTGAATGTGTTATAAAAGTTAATAGGGAAAGTATAACTTGTTTAAGAGCTCTCCTAGTCTTTCTGTTTGATTCACATTTTTTTTAAAGAGAGGGGGACAGTTTTTCAAGTGGCATTCATTGCTCCGAGACCTTGTGTATGTGCTGCTGGGGTTTGAACTCACATACTTGCGCATACCCAAGCAACTTAAGCACTGAGCCACCGCTCCAGCCCCTTGATTCACATTTGAGATGCAATATTGTTTTATGCTAACTGATACTCAGATATTTTTAAAATTAATGTATAAAAAATTTTATAAAATGATGTCTTAGAAGGACAAAGGCCAGCTCCAGAGAAAAAAATGCTTTACTGAAGATTTTGTTAAAAGCCCGTTGTTGCCTGAGATAAGGCTCAGTCTTCCACCTTACTCCATGTTGGGGTGGTTCCAAAGTAGGCTAAAATTAAACTTATTTAGAGTTAATTTCAAAGGATAGGTTCTTGCTATAAAGATTTCTATAATCTCAAGATAAATGAGGGACATACTATAATTAAATGTTTGCGATTAGGGAAATAATTTCCCCTGACTCATACCTAGTATACAAACTAAATGTTTCTGCTTCTTGTTAATTCCATTCTATATTTTCCTTGTAAAATGTTACTGTTATAACATTTGTTACAACATTTGTTGGGTGCTTTACAGAAGTATTGCTTTTATAACCTGAGTTAATTTGAGATGATAAACTGTCACGTATAGTACAAACGAGATAAAAGTCTGACTTCCACTACTACTGCTAGCCCCAATTGCGTAAAAAGAGCAAATAATTATAAAATTATAGACATTAGAGTTAAAAACTAGTACTCCTACTTCAGGCTTGATAAAACTGGCCTGCTGGATGTTTAAAACCAAAATGTAAAAACTAAAGTTAAAAATAAAAGGGACAAAGAAAGGTCAATATTTTGGCAATCACTCTTTAAGGTTAGCCGGGACTTGGGAAGCAATGGGAGTTCTCAGAAGACTTTGCTACCCTGAGCCACGTGAATTCCTGACCAGAGAGGTCAAGAGACTCCACGGAGCAAAAAGCATCAGCCAGTGCACGTTAACAGATGTTGGTCTGGGGCTCACTCTGTGAAACCCATACTCAGCCATAGCACGACTAAGGCTAGACTGCTTCTTCCTAAATGACGGGGACAGACAGACGTGAGTGGTGGGAACGTGAGCTTAAGGGGATACGTGTATAAAATGGGCCCACTGTGCTCACCCCACATGCTTTCTTTTACAGGAAGCGGTTCACCTGCAGCCCAGCCTGGCTTAAGGGGACATATCCCATTCCTCAACAAACTACCTGTTATCTATGGGAGAAGTGCAGTCCCCAAATAATGTTACCTGTTACTCTGAAGGGGAAGAACTTTATGATCTTTTCCACAGAGCAGATCTGAGAACTTGGGGAGATAAGGACAACTCCTCCTAACCATTAAATCTGGCAGTATTTATGGTTAAGAACTCAATTAGTACGAGTCAGCATGGGCTAAAATTATTTAGAATTGTCATGGCAGTGGGAACTTGAAAATCTGATGTCATACTTCTGTCTGTCAAAAGTCAAGATGTGGATGTGGGTGGGATTCTGTGGAAATTTCTCTGGGATTCCCGTTAAAACTGGAGTGCAGGGGAAGTACTCTGTCCCTCTCCTCTCTGAGATGACCCCCTCTCTCCCTTGAGCATGTCCCCTTTCCTGTTTCCTATCCCTTCAAGAAACTCGTGCCTGTTACTCTGAGTGACATGTCTGAAATCTTTCTTGATTGTAAGAACTGGGGTTTGAAGGGGGAATCTTTGTGCTGCCTCAGTTTCCCACAAATCCCCAGCCCTGTGACACTAAACAGCTGAAAAGTTCTCATGATTTGCATTGATCCTGCTTCAGCTGCACTGTCAGATCCCCAGTGTCTCAGTCTGCGGCTCTTTCTGGAAAAGCCACAGGCAGAGAGGATGAGGTAGAGCTCAGCATCTGCGTCAGCCACCCCCTCTAGCAGGGAGGCTCCCCCAGGAGAAAAAGTTGGACCCGGTTCCTGAGCAGCCCTTGGTGCCAACTGCAGCATCCATATGGTCAGTGAGGCCAGAATGCTTGTCACCCACATGCTCAGAGGCCCGCCTTCAGGATGTCTTCACCAGATCAATAGAAATTTCCAGCACCTTTGCACACAGATTTGCATGAGATGTTTCATGTAGCAATTCACCCAACACAAGTGGGAGCCTCAGTGCTGTGCAACCAGCGTAACTTCATTAGAGGAGCATTTTCCAGCTTGCACCTCCAGCACATGGGGCTCTGGTGGGCGCTCACTCCAGTGACACCACTACGCTCTCAGCCAATCACAGGTCAGCAGTGCTTCTGATGCCAATTTTTGTGGATGTTGGTTTCATGTCCACTCAGAGTCAGAGAATGAAACTGAGGGACCCCAAGGCCCTCGGTGGAGCAAACAGTTTATTTAAGAAAGGACAGAGAGAAAAGACTTCTCCAGGAGAAGGGAGACTTGTAGCTGAGAACTCAAAAGAGGTGGGGTCTGTCTCATCTTTCTTATAGTCTCTCAAGATTTTCCCCTTCTGATTAATCATTACCTTCTCTTCCTCATGCTTGTCAGCAGGGTGCAGAAGCTCTGGTCTGACCTAGTCTTTTGTCCTGCACGGATAAGCACCTTTATCAGCAGAGGAGCCACCTGTGTCCAGAATACCTTTGTTAGCAGAGGGCCTTGTTAGCAGGGGAGCTGTGACAGTAGATGCTCTTTGCCCTCTTAGAAAAAATGACTGTCAACCAATTTCGTCCTTACCAACTCTACCATTCTGCCTACACTTACTGCCTAACATCTCTCCTGTCCCATTCCCCCCTCTAATGAAGGAAACTTATACTACCGTAAAAAGGGAAATTGGGTGATGAGTTCTTTAGCCAATTTAGGCTGAGAGAGGGAAAGTGGGGCAAGCAGTTTGGGATTCCTTGTAAGAATGTTTGGGTCAATTAAAGTAAAGGCCATCTGGAGTGCTCATGGGTGGCTCCATCTTCATCAGTATTGGGAGTTCAACAGATTTTAATTTGGAATGAATCAGCTGAACTTGGATATTAATAAAATTAATGTCAGAATGAAATCAACATTGATCCCAAGAGAGGAAAGAAGCAGGTTAGTTGAGATCCACTATTTGTATTCTCAGAGACAAGAAAGTATTGTGATTGGGGGGTCTAGGGGTATACAGAAAAGGAGGTATCTAATACTGTAAACTAAGCTGCAGCTGGGATCTGAAATGACAGAGTATAAGGGTTGGACATAAGAGGGTGGAGGGGAGTGACTGTTTCATTAATTACCTTAGGGTTTGGAGGACCAGGCATCATCTCCTGTTTAGCTTCTGGACTCCTAAAATGTATCACATGGACACTTGAAGAGTACATAGCATGTGATTTTTGTAAAGTCACAGGTGCCCCCTTGAGCTGTAATTAAGGTATAGGAGCTGCATAGTCATCTTTTGTTCATTCTCCTGCCAGATGTTTACGACGAAGTTGGTCAAAACTGACCTTGTTCCTATCTATTCCCAAAAGTCAGTTGGGAATGCCAGAGCCATTTTGGGGAACATATGAAAAGCCTCTTGGCTATTCTGCCTGTGCCATCTTCCAGGATAAATCAGGGTCTTGCTGACCATATGTGGCTTCATTTGGAAGTATCAGGGACACTGCCGTTCTCTGACGATCATCCTTTTGCAGCATGCATACTAGTTGATTTTCTGTTCTCTACGGTTACTTGATCCCCCTGACTGGGAAGTAAAGTGACACAGAGTTGCCAAGCCTGTAGAGAAGTCCCATTGTCCCCTGAGTTTTAGCAGACAGGGCAAGGGCCAAAATACTGACTATTCTGAACCCTTTAACTCCCTTACCTTTGGTCTCTTGGCTTTGGTGTTAAACATCCAGCAGGCCAGTTTCATCAGCCCTGTGGTGGGAGTACTGGGCTTTAACTCTAATGTCTATAATTTTACTGTTAATTATGCTTTTATTTAGATGGGATCAGTGTTAATACTGGAAGTGAGTCTTACATCCTGTGATGGCTTGTTATGGAAGTTATACTTCTGCAAAGCACTCAGACAGCAGTTAAAAGGTTTTACAAGAAAACTGCAAAATGAAAAATTGATAGAGTGGGATAACTCCCAAACAGTTTTAATGAAGCAAATTACACTGATACCAAAATCCAACAAAGACATGTCAAGAAAAGAAAACTACAGATCAATTTCCCTGATGAACACTGATGCAAAAATCCTTAATAAAATTTTGGCTAATCAGGTACAAAAGCACATTAGAAAGGTAATACATCATGATCAAGTGGGCTTCATTCCAGGAAAAGAAGGCTGGTTCAACATATGCAAATCAATAAATGTAATTCACCACATAAACAGAATTAAAAACAAAAATCATATAATCATCTCAATTGATGCAGAAAAGGCCTTTCATAAAATTCAACACCATTTTATGTTCAAAATTCTGGAGAAGATAGGGATCAAGGGAAGATAGTTTAACTATGTTAGATACATGTATGACAGACCCATAACCAACATTATGCTCAATGGAGAAAGACTGAAAGCATTTCCACTAAATTCAGGAACAAGACAAGGTTGTCCACTTTCCCTACTCTTGTTCAATATAGTCCTTGAAACCCTTGCCAGAGCTATCAGATAAGACAAGGAAATCAAAGGAATTCATATAGGAAAAGAGGAAGTTAAGTTGTCTCTATACCTAGAAGACCCAATAAGCTCGACCAGAAAACTTCTAGAGCTTATAGGCAATTTCAGCAAAGTAGCTGGCTATAAGATCAACACCAATAAATCACTAGCTTTCCTTTACTCCAGCAACACATCCATAAAAGAAGAAATCAGGAAATCTCTCCCATTCACCATCTCCTCCAAGAAAATGAAATACTTGGGCATGAATCTTACAAAGGATATTAAGGACCTCTACAAAGAAAACTATCAAACACTAAAAAAAGAAATTGCAGAAGAGCTGAGTAGATGGAAAAACATTCCATGCTCATGTTTAGGCAGAATCAATATAATAAAAATGGCCATTCTACCCAAAGCCCTATACAGATTTATTGCAGTCCCCATCAAGGTACCAATGCCATTCCTCACGGATATAGAAAACACAATTCTCAAGTTCTTATGGAATAACAGGAGACCCAGATTAGCCAAAACATTACTCTGCAGGAAGGAAGAAGTAGGGGGGTATCTCAATCCCTCACCTGAAATTATACTACAGGGCCATAGTAACAAAAACAGCATAGTATTGGTATCAAAACAAAACTGAAGACCAATGGAATACAATAGAAGATTCTGAGATGAACCCACATATCTTTAACTATTTGATATTTGATAAAGGGGGCAAAAACATAGTGTGGAAGAAAGCCTCTTCAACAAATGGTGTTGGACAAATTGGACAGCCATGTATAGACAACTGAAGCTGGATCCTTATCTTTTGCCCTGCACAAAAATTAAATCAAAATGGGTCAAAGATCTGGATATTAAGCCAGCGACTTTAAATTTACTTGAAAAAGAAGTAGGATCAACACTGCAGGAAATAGGGGGGTCAGTGACACCTTCCTTAACAAAATTCCCACGGCGCAAGCAGTAAAGTTAAGAATAAATTAATGGAATGCAATTAAACTAAAAAGCTTTTGCACAGCTAAAAAATTAGTGAAGAGTGTCAAGAGAGACCCAACAGAATGGGAGAAAATCTTTACCTGCTACACCTCAGACAGAAGGCTAATATCCAGAATATACAAAGAACTAAAAAAACTAAACAACAGAATCACAAATAATCCAAACAATAAATGGGCTGTGGATCTTAAAAGAAACTTCTTACCAGAGGAAGTTCAGAAAGCCCATAAATATATGAGAAAATGCTCTACATCATTAGTTATAAGGGAAATGCAAATCAAAACTTCAATGAGATTCCACCTCACTCCTATTAGAATGGCAAAAATGAAGAATACAAACAACAGATCCTGGAGGGGCTGTGGGAAAAGAGGAACACTGTCACATTGCTGGTGGGACTGCAAACTGGTTCAGCCAATCTGGAAAGCAGTGTGGAGACTCCTCAAAAAATTAGGGATGGAATCACCTTATGACCCAGCTATTCCATTCCTGTGTTTTTTCCCAAAAGAGTTAGAATCAGCATATTATAGTTTTGTGGCTTCATCAATGTTTATAGCAGCTCAATTTACTATAGCTAGATTATGGAACCAACCCAGATGCCCCTCACTTGACGAGTGGATTCAAAAACTTTGGTACATATATACAATGGAATACTATTCGGCCATTAGAGAAAACGATATTATGGTTTTTGCAGCCAAATGGATGGAGATGGAAAAAATTATGCTAAGTGAAGTATCCCAATCTCACAGATTCAAGGACCTAATGTTTTCTCTCATTTGTGGAAGCTAGAATACATCGGGAAGCAGTATGTTAGATGGATAAGCTAATAATAACCCCAAAATGTATGAATTTTTATACAAATAGTGGGAACCTTGCCTAGGATACCTAGAGACTTAGGGAGGGGGACAGGGAGTGGGAGGCAATAGGAAGGATATCTAGGAGACTGAAGGGAGGGAGTATGGTGGAATCCTCTCAGAAGGAGATTTCTGACCTTCACAAGAAGTGCATTTAACATAGGGGTTCTTTTGGGGGTAACAACCATGCGGAACCCAATGGGGGGCATCCATGACATGGCATCAGCCTTGGCTAACTGTGTAAATATACATTTATTCTTGATTGTTTGATAATGATTCCTCTTCAATTGTAACTCCATATTCAACTAACAAAAAAACTGCAAAATGAGAAAAACAGAGCAAAAAGATACTTAACTTGCATAATGGTTATGAACCAAGAAACATAATTTTATAATTCTAAACGTTTAACATGAATCAAAAGCTAAGAGAGTTCCCAGCCCTCTCCCTGTGGAAAAGGTCACAAAATGCCTTCATGTTCCACATTGTCAACCCTCAAGCAAACCAGAGTGTGCCTGACCTGAAGGCAGGGGATTAGGCATTGTAAAAGGATCTGAAACCTGTCATCTGAGACTTAAAACTGGTGGTTGCACAAATCACATTTAAGTGACTGATGGCTGCCCAGTTTATTGTCCTCCAGAAAGCAAGAGACAGAAATGTGCAACAGGTGCCTTGCAGAGAGCTTACCTCAGTGACAATCTTATTCACATCCTGGATGAGTCCCCATCTGATGCCAAGTTTGGGGGAGGTTGGGTTTGTGTCCTCTTGGAGTCACAGAATGAAACCAAGGGACATTGAAGCAAGTGGTGAAAATTACCAGAAGCCACTCAGCCAGGCAGCAAACCCCTACTCACTGTTTTGAAATCTACAGACTCAGGCCCTCATCAGAGGATCCCCACCCTACTAAAAATTCAGTCTACTGGCCACGCTACTGAATAACCCACTTTAAGCAGAAAAATTCGTGCTGTGATCTCCCCCACCCCAATTCTGGCCATAAAATATCACCTATCCGAAAGCCAAGTAGCCATTTTCCACTTGGAAAGTGTGTCCCTGCAACTATTGCAATAAATCTTGATCTGTTCAGGTCTGGTTCCTTTCTTTCCATGCCTCGTATGCTTTTTTTCAGCCTCTTTTCCCTTTAAGTGGAGCAAACAGAGTTTATTTAAGAAAGGATAGAAAGAAAAGACTTCTCTAGGAGAAGGGAATCTCAGAGCCAAGAACTTGAAGAGGGCGTCTGGCTCATCTTTCTTATAGTCTCTCAAGATTCTCCCCCTTTCATTAATCATCACCTTCCCTCCCCCATGCCTGGGAGCAGCGCTCAGAAGCTCTGGTCTGATCTAGTCTTTTGTCCTGGTGCCCATAAGCACCTTTATCAGCAGAGAAGCTGCCTGTGTCAGGGACACCTTTGTTAGCAGAGGGCTTTGTTAGCATGGGGGGTTGTGACAGCGGATGCTGTTTGCCCTCTTCAGAAAAACGGCTCTCAGCCAATTTCCTCCTTACCAGCCCCATCATTCTGCTCATGCTGAGTGCCTACCATTTCCCTCTGTCTCACTATGAGTCCGCTCCCTGCAGCAGGATCCAGGACATGACTATACCTGTTCTGTTCTCTCAAGAAATGTGCCTCAGTTGAGGTGCTTCTTATTGTGCATGGTAGATCTAATGAAAAATGATCGCCTTACAAACGGATGCACACTGAAAAAGATGTGACTACAATAGGGGGGAGCAAGCACCCTCAAAATCAACCTGCCATTAGACAAGATAGGCCCAGTGCCCAAGTCACTTGGACATGTTTCATTTTGAAAACCACAGAGAAATAAATCAACACAACCTGTCCTGGATCATGCTCATCTTTACACCAGCCCGGTATCAAAATGTAACTTTTAACCTTTGCGTAGGAAGGGGCCTACAGAGGCAGAAGCAGGCCTCTAGGACTCACGACAGTGACACTTCAACATATGGGAAGAACTGGGTCATATGAAGGCTGCAGAAATTTAATCTGCTGCTCCTTGTTACCATTCTGTTGTCCCTCCATTACTGCAAAAGAAAAGGAATTGAGAAAAATAATAGGTCAGTCCGTACTATTGGTGTTTAAATGACAGAAAACCAACTGTAACTGGCAAAGCAGGGTCGTTGTCTCTGACAAGCGGAAACCCTGGGGGTCCTGTGCCTGCAGGCACAGCTGGCTTCAGGGGTCCACTGTAAGATGTACATCTTTCTGTTAAATTTGAAAGCTCGTGATGTATAACCCACTGCCTCCTCCCCCTTGAAGACAGTAGCTCCCTCATCTGTGTCTGCCCACCTGTGTACCCCACCTCTTTCCAAGGACCCCTTCTGGTACCCACCCATCCTCTTCCGGTGAACTTTGCTGAATCACTGTGATCCTCACCACCTGTGTGGTGACCCCCACCCCCCACTCTCTCCCAGTCGCCGCCTACTTCCTCTTTGCGTCTCTTCCACCTTATCTCAGCCAACCTCCAAGACTGTGCACCTGAGCTCCTCCGATTACAGCGAAGCGCAGTTATCGTGTCAGGTGGGAATAAACATCCCCTCATCTCCTTGCTGGGGCGCATTCTTTCACTCTTCAGCCTAAGTAAATTTTCTGCCTTGCTAACCCACAGCTGACCACTTGTTTGATTTCATTCATTACACCTCTGTCTTTTCATTGGTTCCATTCCACTGTCAACCCCTCCCTGTAGTCACAGATGGCAGCCGTCTTCCCAGGCTCTCTTCCTACCTGTCATCTGTGGCCTCTCAAGCGGGGTTGGCACCTGTGCCTCCCTGCTCAGGGGGCTTCCATGCTCTGACTGCTTAGCCCTGGGTCACCTGCCCCACTCACCCCACATGGGGAGGGATAAAGAGGGGAATCTCGGGAAAAATCAGGAGCTCCTTCTGGATGAAGAGAAAAGAGATGCTGGAGACAGGAAGCACCCTCTCATCAGACTCCCTCTGATCTGCAGGGGAGCAGATGACCACACCACACAGCTGGGAAGCTCCTACCTGCAGCAGCTCATGACACTGCCCAAGAACCAGGGACCAGGACACTCACTGCATAGACAGGAGACCAAGGCTCAAAGGGAGTTGAACTTCCTGCCCAAGGGCACCAGCCCTGAAAGTGCTAGAGCCAGCATCTGAAGCCACATCCAGTCCTAGGGGTGTGTTTTGAATCAGTTTCCAGCTCACTGCTGGTGCAGCAGAGTGTGGGCTTGGGGTCTTTCTCTCATGAATTTGAAGAATAAAATCCACAGACACAAGAGTGAGAGCAGAGTAATAGATTTATTAGTAACAGAAAGAAAGCAGAGCAGGGGATGGGGAGGTGACTCAGTAGCAGAGCACTTCCCTGGCATAAGTGAGGAATGGGGTTTGATCACCAGCACCACATGCATGACTAAGTGTTGGAAAAACAAAAACCAGAAGAAAAAATAAAAGTAACTCTCCCTCTCTTAAAAAAAAAGAAAGAAAGAAAGAAAAATCATAGTTTCTGGAGAAGGAAGGAGTCCCAGCAGGGGAATACCAAAGAGTGGCTGTTGTCTAGGGTTTATAGAGTGACAGATTCAAAGACATCAACCCCCTTCCCAAGCCTAGGCGAGGCCCTCAGTGTCCCTGTGGCGTTCATACAGGCTTTAGTCCAATCAGAATGTGCAGCAAGCATTCTTCCTTTTTGGAGAGCCATGGACCTCGGTCACATGAGTCCTGTTTGTAAGTTTCTCAGCAAATACCTGCAGCAGCTGTTTGTGCTCCACTGCCCAGGAAGCTGCCAGGGCCCACTTCCCTCCCTGTCCTGGCTTCACTAGTCTCCCTCGGGTACTTGAGATGAGCAGGTTATCCTGGACCTAGAGGAGGGAGAGGGGGAGCAGGAAGGATGGAGTCCCTCCAGTCTCTCTCTCGTGTCTGTGCATTGCTGAGGTTAGGAGGCTTCCTGCCTGCTCCTGTCTCCTAGGGGTTTCCACACATTTGTTTCCATGTCACCTTTCAGTTTTGCCACTTGTATTGCTTTTTGTTCACTTATT